>JAUUTY010000924.1:0-135834 GCA_030979885.1 Lolium multiflorum | reverse complement strand
CTTTACACACGTGGGACAAGGAGTCTCCGGAGATCACATAAGTAAAACCCACTTCACGGCTAGCATAATGACATCTAGATTACAAGCATCATCATATGAATCTCAATCATGTAAAGCATCTCATGAGATTATTGTATTAAGAAGTACATAGGAGAGAGATGAACCACATAGCCTCTTTTGGTCTGACCCCAGGAGCCTCGATGAACTACTCCCTCCTCATGGGAGCACCAGCGGTGATGAAGATGGCGGTGGTGTCGTTGGAGGAGCCTTAGGGGCATGGAGTCCGGCGTCTGCAAGGCAGACTCTGTCCCCAGGATCTTGGCCGCGATGGCGCGGCTACGGAACTTTTCTCGTCGTGGCTTATTCCCTACTCGCGGGGTTTTCAAATTGAGGGGAGCTTATGGGCGAAGGGGAGCCTCGGAGGGGCCCTGGTGGAGCCACACCATAGCGCCCTCAGTTTGCACCGCCTTAGTGTGTGGGGCCCCTGTGGCGCCTCACGGCCCTCTCGGGTGTTCTGGAAGCTTAGTGGAAAAATAGGACCCTTCTGGGCGTTGATTTCGTCCGAATCCGAGAATATTTCCTTACTAGGATTTCTGAAACCAAAAACAGCAGAAAACAGGAACTGGCATGTAACACCCCTCTTTTTGCTAAACCCTAATTAGGTTTGATTGTGCATCATTTGCATCATGTTATTTTCCTTAGAAAATATGCACAAAAGTTGAAGTTTCAAGCGATTTCAAAATGAAAAGAATTTGTAAAACAAAATGAAAATGATTTTGGAAAAAAGAAGAGCTCTCTCTCCGTGCAGGCAGCCCATTCAATTCCCTCTCTTCTCTCCTCTCTCTACTTGCTGTTAAAGTGTGTGACCCCGAGGCCAACTCGGCTTGACCCCCGAGGGGTTTTAAATTAAATCGTCTTCGCGCCTCCAAGCGGTGCACAGCAGCAACCCGGCCGCCGTGGCAGCAGCCCGATGCGCCCAGCCCCGGCGACATTCATGCCTGGCGTGGCGCTGCTGGAACCCTAATCCTCCACTTCTCCCTTCCCCGCGGTCCTCGCGCTAAAACCCTAACCCTACCCTGCTTGAGACCCATTTCGACCCTCACGGTCGATTCGCCGCGGCGAGTGGCGTGTAACTCACCGTTCGTTGGGAACCCCAAGGAAGGTATGATGCGCACGGTGGCAAGTTTTCCCTCAGGCAGAAAGAAACCAAGGTTTAGTCGACAGTGGGAGCCAAGAAGCACGTTGAAAGTTGATGGTCGCGAAATGTGATGCGGCGCAACACCGGGGATTCCGGCGCACGTGGAACCTGCGCAACACAACCCAAGTACTTTGTCCCAACGAAGCAGTGAGGTTGTCAATCTCACCAGCTTGCTGTAACAAAGGATTAAACGTGTCGAGTGAAAGATGTTTGCAAAGAAAACAGTAAAACAAGTGATTGTATGCTATGTAAAGAATAGGACGGGGTCCACAGTTCACTAGAGGTCTCTCCCATAAGATAAGCATGTTGGGTGAACAAATTAGAGTCGGGCAAACAAATAGAGAAAGGCATAACAATGCATATACATGACATGGTAAATATAGTGAGATTTAATCCGGGCATTACGACAAAGAACATAGACCGCCATCCAACTGCATCTATGCCTAAAAAGTCCACCTTCAGGTTATCGTACGAACCCCCTCCAGTATTAAGTTGCAAGCTTGTGAGACAATTCCATTAAGTATAGTGCGTAATGTAATCAACAACTACATCCTTAGACATAACATCAATGTTTTATCCCTGGTAGCATGACACATCCACAACCTTAAGACTTTCATCAGCATCACAGTTCAATGAGCATGAACCCACTATGACATAATCTCCCTCTTGGAGTTGGTAAAAACTTGTACGAGCCTCTACTAATAACGGAGAGCATGCAAGATCATAAACAACACATGAACAATAGATTGATAATCACCATAATCATAGTACTCTCTATCCATGGGATCCCGGCAAACACAACATATAGTATTACGAGATAGATGATCTTGATCATGTTGGGCAGCTCACAGATCCAGCAATGAGCAACAGGGAAGACGACCATCAGCTCTTGCTATGGACCCATGGTCCCGGGGTGAACACTCACTCATCCCTCCGGAGGCGACCATGGCGGTGGAGAGTCCTCCGGGAGATGAATCCCCTCTCTCACGACAGGAGTGCGGGACGATCTCAGAATCCCCGGGATGGGATTCGCGGCGACGTCTCTGTGGTTCCCGTATCGTGGCTCACAGTGCGGGGTTCGCGACGGGAAGCTTTAAGTAGAGCGGAGAGGTCAGCGAGGAGCCACACGGGGAGCCCGGATAGGTCGGCGCGGTAGAGGCCTGGAGCCGCGCCGGCTTCACCCTGGCTGCCTCGTGGCCCCGCTTCGTTTTCGGTCTTTTGGAAGCTTCGTGCAAAAATAGGACCATGGGCGAAGAGATTTCGTCTAATTCCGAGAATATTTCTTTACTAGGATTTATGAAACCAAAAACAGTAGAAACATGAACTGGCACTGTGGCATCTTGTTATTAGGTTAGTTCCACCAGAAAATACATAAATATGACATATAATGTGCATAAAACATGTAGGTATCATCAATAAAGTAGCATGGAACATAAGAAATTATCGATCACGTTGGAGTGATATCGGCATCCCCCAAGCTTGGATTCTTTCGTCAGCGGCGAGTAAAGCGATAACAAGATAATTTCTGAAGTGACATGCCATCATAATCTTGATCATACTATTTGTAAACATATGTAATGAATGCAGCGATCAAAGCAAGGGTAATGACATGAGTAAACAACTGAATCATATAGCAAAGACTTTTCATGAATAGTACTTCAAGACAAGCATCAATAAGTCTTGCATAAGAGTTAACTCATAAAGCAATAAATCAAAGTAAAGGTGTTGAAGCAACACATAAGAAGATTAAGTTTCAGCGGTTTCTTTCAACTTGTAACATGTATATCTCATGGATATTGTCAACATAAAGTAATATAACAAGTGCAATATGCAGGTATGTAGGAATCAACACAGTTCACACAAGTGGTTGCTTCTTAAGGTGGAAGGAGATAGGTAAAGCGACTCAACAATAAAAGTAAAAGAATGGTCCTTCAAAAGAGAGAAAGCATGGATTGTTGTATTTGTGCTAGAGCTTTTTATTTCGAAAACATGAAACAATTTTATCAACGGTAGTAATAAAGCATATGAGTTATGAAAATTATATCTTACAAGTTGCAAGCCTCACGCATAGTATGCTAATAGTGCCGCACCTCGTCCTACTTAACTTGGTCTACCGGGTCTTCGCATGCCATGTTTCAACCAAGTGTCACAAAAGGGTACCTCCATGCCGCCTGTACAAAGGTCTAAGGAGAAAGCTCGCATTTTGGATTTCTCGTTTTGATTATTCTCAACTTAGACATCCATACCAGGACAACATGGACAACAGATAATGGACTCCTCTTAAATGCATAAGCATGTATAAAATTATTATTCTCATATGAGATTGAGGATATATATGTCCAAAACTTCCACCATGGTTCATGGCTTTAGTTAGCGTCGATGTTCTTCTCTAACAATTTTACATGCTCCAACCACTAAAATGATAGACCTTCGGACAAGACGGACATGCATAGCAACTCACATGATATTCAACAATAGTTGATGGCGTTCCCCAGAAGCATGGTTATCGCAGGCAACTTAATAAAATATAAAGTGCATAAGTACATATTCAATACTACGATAGTGTTTAAGGCTATTTTGTCCCATGAGCTATATATTGCAAAGGTGAATGATGGAATTTTAAAGGTAGCACTCAAGCAATTTACTTTGGAATGGCGGAAAATACCATGTAGTGGGTAGGTATGGTGGACACAAATGGCATAGTAGTTGGCTCAAGGATTTTGGATGCATGAAGTATTCCCTCTCGATACAAAGTTTAGGCGGCTAGCAGGGTTATTTGAAGCAAACTCAAGGATGAACAAGTGCAGCAAAACTCACATAAAAGACATATTGTAAACATTATAAGACTCTACACTGTCTTCCTTGTTGTTTAAAACTCAATACTAGATATTATCTAGACCTTAGAGAAACCAAATATGCAAATCAAAATTTTAGCAAGCTCTATGTATTTCTTCATTAATGGGTGCAAAGTATATGATACAAGAGCTTATATGAGCACAACAATTGCAAAGTATCACATTATCCAAGACATTTTAGAATTACTACATGTAGCATTTCCAATTCCAACCATATAACAAATTAACGAAGAAAAACTTAGCCTTGAACATTATGATTAAAGCCTAAGGACACATGTGTCCATATACAACAAAGGCGGAGCGTGTCTCTCTCCCACAAAGTGAAAGCTAGGAATCCATTTTGTTCAAACAAAAACAAAAACGAAAACAAACCGACGCTCAAAGTAAAGAACAAGATGTGCCCGAATAAAAATATAGTTTCGGGGGAGGAACCTGATGATGTTGTCGATGAAGAGGGGATGCCTTGGGCATCCCCAAGCTTAGACGCTTGAGTCTTCTTAAAATATGCAGGGGTGAACCACGGGGCATCCCCAAGCTTAGAAACTTTCACTCCTCTTGATCATAGTATATCTTCTCCTCTCTTGACCCTTGAAAACTTCCTTACACCAAACTTCAAGCAAACTCATTAGAGGGTTAGTACATCATTAATAATTCACTCATTCAGAGGTGACACAATCATTATTTTCACTTCTGGACATTGCACATAATGCTACTGGACATTAGTGGATCAAGGAAATAAATCCAACATAGCAAAAGAGGCAATGCGAAATAAAAGGCAGAATCTGTCAAAAACAGAACAGTCCGTAAAGACAAATTTAAAGATGGCACCAGACTTGCTCAATGGAAACTCAAAACTAATGAAAGTTGCGTACATATCTGAGGATCACGCTCGTAAATTGGCAGATTTTTTCGAATTTTCTACAGAAAATTGTGCCCAGATTCGTGACAGACAGCAATGCTGTTTCTGCGCAGCGATCCCAAATATAACATCAACTTTGACATAGAAAACTTTACTTGGCACAAAAACATGATAAGGAGAGGTTGCTACAGTAGTAAACAACTTCAAGACTCAACAAAACAAAAAATTGCTGTAGGTAAAAACATGGGTTGTCTCCCATAGGCGCTTTTCTTTAACGCCTTTCAGCTAGGCGCAGACAAATCAAGTAACATCAAGAGTAGAAACATCAACATCATAACTTGTTCTAATAATAGAATCAAAAGGCAACTTCATTCTCTTTCTAGGGAAGTGTTCCATACCTTTCTTGAGAGGAAATTGATATTTTATATTACCTTCCCTCATATCAACAGCACCAACAGTTTGAAGAAAAGGTCTTCCCAACACAATTGGACAAGATGCATTGCATTAGATATCCAAGACAACAAAATCAACGGACAAGGTTATTACTTAGTAATATGCACCAGTATCAATCCTCCCCAAAGGTTTCTTTTTAACATTATCGCCAAGATTAACATCGAAATAACAATTCTTCAATGGTGGCAAGTCAAGCATATCACAAATCTTTTGGCATAACAGAAATGCTTGCACCAAGATCACATAAAGCATTACATTTCAAAGTCATTGAATTTCATTTTAATAATGGTCCCAACCATCTTCTAAATTTCTAGGAATAGAAGTTTCAAGTTTTAGTTTTTCTTCTCTAGCTTTTATGAGAGCATTTGTAATATGTTTTGTAAAGGCTAAATTTATAGCACTAGCATTAGGATTTTTAGCAAGTTTTTGTAAGAACTTTATAACTTAAGAAGATGTGGCAATCATCAAAATCTAAATCATTATGAGCTTCAAACAATGGGATCATTGTTCCCAAGGTTGGAAAAATTTCAATAGTTTCCTCATGGCAGTTTCGGTTTTAGCAATTTCAGGCAGTTTTGTTTGCTTTGCACTAGGAGTAGAAACTTGCCAACAGCAATTATTTTACCATTGATAGTAGGAGGTGCAGCAACATGTGATGAATTAGCATTACTAGTGGTGGTAATAGTCCAAACTTTAGCTACATTATTCTCTTTAGCTAGTTTTTTCATTTTCTTCTCTATCCCACCCAGCACGATTCGGCCATTAATCTTATATTCTCGTTAATTCTAACTTGGATGGCATTTGCTGTAGTAGTAATCTTATTATCAATATCATTATTAGGCATAACGTTCAATTTTAAAAGATTAACATCAGAGGCAAGTCTATCAACTCTAGAAGCAATAGTATCAATTTTATCAAGCTTTTCCTCAGCAGATTTGTTAGTGTACTAATAAATTCTTTAAGCATGGCTTCAAGACCAGAGGGTACACTTCTATTATTGTTGTAAGAATTCCAATAAGAATTACCATAACCATTAATTAGCAGAAGGATATGGCCTATAGTTATTACCACAGTTGTTCCTATAAGCATTGTTGTTGAAATTATTATTTTTAATGAAATTCACATCAACATTTCTTCTTGAGCAACCAATGAAGCTAAAGGAACATTATTTGGATCAACATTAGATCTACCATTCACAAGCATAGACATAATCGCATCAATCTTATCACTGAGGAAGAGGTTTCCTCCAACGAGAATTTACCTTCTTACCTTATGGAGCTCTTTCCGTGTGCCATTCGGAGTAATTTATCATCATATCATCAAGAAGTTTTGCAGCGTCCCCAATGTGATGGACATAAAGTTACCTCCAGCAGCTGAATCCAATAAATTCGCGAAGAAAATTTAGTCTTGCATAGAGTTTGGATGATCATCCAAGTAGTGAATCCATGGGTTGGGCAATTCTTTACCAAAAGTTTTCATTTCTCTCCCAGCTTGAGCAACATGTTAGGTATCTAATTGTTTTAAAATTCATTTATGCTACTTCTCAAAAGATATAATTTTAAGCGGGGAGGATAATATCTATAATAAAAGCATCCTTGCATTTAGTCCATGAATCAATACCTATTCTTAGGCAAAGATAGCAACCAATCTTTAGCTCTTCCTCTTAATGAGAAAGGAAACACTTTCAATTTAATAATATCACCATCTACATCTTTATACTTTGCATTTTCACCAAGTTCAACAAAATTATTGAGATAGGCAGCAGCATCATCAACTAGCACCAGAAAATTGTTCTCTCATAACCAGATTCAGCAAAGCAGGTTTAATTTCAAAGTATTCTGCTGTATAGCAGGTGGAACAATAGGTGTGCATAGGAAATCATTATTATTTGCATTTTGTGAAGTCACACAACTTAGTATTTTTCAGGGTTGGCCATTTTAGCAGCGGTAAATAAAACAAACTAGATAAAGTAAATGCAAGTAACTAATTTTTTTGTGTTTTCGATATAGAGAGCAAGGCAGTAAATAAAGTAAAACTAGCAACTAATTTTTTATATTTTGATTTAGTGGAGCAAACAGAGTAGTAAATAAAATAAAGCAAGACAAAAACAAAGTAAAGAGATTGAGAAGTGGAGACTCCTTACGGCGTGTCTTGATCTCCCAAACACTTGTTCATAAAAAAACGATGGCGTGTAACTCTTAGATTGGAACCCCAAGAGAGGAAGGTATGATACATACGATTAGCAAGTTTTCCCTCGAGAAAACAGGTTGTCAATTACATTAGGAGTAAGAAACACGTTGAAGGTTGATGGTGCTGAAATGTGATCTTTGGTATAACACGAGATTAAAGCGTAACTAAGACTGCACAACACAACCCAAAGTACTTTGTCCCAACGAAGCAGTGAGGTTGTCAATCTCACCAGCTGCTTGCTGTAACAAAGGATTAAACTTATCGAGTGGAAGATGTTTGCAAGAAAATCATTAAAACAAGTAGATTGTATACTATGTAAAGAATAGGACCGGGGTCACAGGTTCACTAGAGGTGTCTCTCCCGTAAGATAAAAGCATGTTGGGTGAACAAATTACGGTTGGGCAATTGACAATAGAGAAAGGCATAAAAATGCATATACATGACATGGTAAATATAGTGAGATTTAATGGGGCATTCACGACCAAAGAACATGAACCGCCATCCATTGCATCTATGCACCTAAAAAGGTCACCTTAGGGTTATACGTCAGAACCCCTCCATTATTAAGTTGCAAAGCAACAGACAATTGCATTAAGTATGGTGCGTAATGTAATCACTAACTACAATCATATGAACATAGCAATAATGTTTTATCCCTAGTGCTTGTGACACATCACAACGCCAGAACTTTAAAATGCTTTGTCCCGATTCAATGGAGGCATGAACCCGCTATCGAGCATAAATACTCCCTTGAGTTAAGAGTAAAAACTTGGCCCGAGCCTCTACTAATAACGGAGAGAATTGCCAGATCATAAACAACACATGAACAATAGATTGATAGTCACCATAATCACAAGTACTCTCTATCCATCGGATCCCGACAAACACAACATATAGTATTCAGAGATAGATGATCTTGATCATGTTAGGCAGCTCACAAAGATCCAACAATGAAGCACAACAAGGAGAAAACGACCATCTAGCTACGCTATGGACCCATGGTCGAGGGGTGAACTACTCACTCATCACTCCGGAAGCGACCATGGCGGTGTAGAGTCCTCAGGAGATGAATCCCCTCTCCGTCAGGGTGCCGGAGGCAATCCCCCGGGATGGGATTCGCGGCGGCGGCGTCTCTGTGAGGTTTTCCGTATTTCTCGGTCCTGGGGGTTTCGCGACGGAAGCTTTAAGCTGGCGGAGGGTCAGCGCGAGGGCACACGGGGAGCCCGAGGAATAGGTCGGCGCGGCCGGGGGGCACGGGCCGCGCCGGCCTGCAGCACCGTGGCCCGCGTTAGGTCTTCGGTCTTACGGGAAAGCCGTGCAAAAATAGGACCTGAGGCGAAAGTTTCGTCCAGTGCAGGAGTGTTTCTTTCATAAGTTTACCGAAACCAAAAACAGCCCAGAAAGCAACCAAGCTGACTCTTCGGCATCTTGTTAATAGGTTAGTTCCAGAAAATGCATAAATATGACATATATAATGTGCATAAAACATATGGTATCATCAATAAGTAGCATGGAACATGAGGTATCGATCGTTGGAGACGTATCGGCGAGCCCCTACGGTGCCCGTGCGACCACGCCATCTTGTACGTAGTGGCTCTCTCTCTCCGTACCTAGCCTTGCCCCTCTCCTGCCTTCTCGCCGCCGCCACGCGGCCCTGCCCCGACCTCGCTCGAGCTGCGCCCGGCCGAGCTCCGGCGGCCGATGGCCGGCAGCGCGCCACCCGATGGGTGCCCGTGTCGCCCCGCGCCCGGATTCCCCCTCACGCGCGCCCTGCAACCCGTAATCCGACCGGTGCATCCGGCCGAGCTCATGCAAAACTCATAGCCCATCTTTAGCGTCGGCATGGCGTCGACATGGCGCTAAATGCATTTTCCTATTTCTGTAAATTCTTTTATGTATTTCTTTAAATAGAAAATAATATGACATGTGGGTCCCCTGGTCAGGATTTTATTATTTTCGTAAATATTTAGGAAATTATTAAAACTATGACATGTGGGTCCAGTCTGTCAGGATTTTAATATTTTTCAAAATTTTCAGAAATGATTTAAAATGAATAAAACTTGTAAAATTCATAACTTATTCATTTTAAATCAGAAAAATATGTATAATATATCCAAATTTTCAGAAAAATGAGATCTACAATTTGGTTACAAAATCATGCATTGTTAAACAACTTTGAACCCTAGTTGTTTTAGAGGAACTAAAATCAACCCCTCTGAGGTTTCCGGAACTACTAACCCTTCGAACCTCAATTAAATTGATGATGTCTTAGGGTTATTTCAGTACCTAATTAACATGTCATATCATCATACTTGTATGCCAATTGCATCGATGCCATGTGTTGATTGTTTCTTTACCTTTCCGGTATTTGCTTCTTCGCGATCGATAGAGCAAGTGTCGAGACGTTGAAGATGGACAACGACGCAACTCAATACTTGTCCATCGATGAACAAGTCAAGCATGGGATCATCAAAGATCCACATTGGTTTGTCAGGGACAAAGGCAAGCCCTAGCCTGGTTCATATTATGGTTTCGAAATGCTTTTACTTCTGGTTCTTACATATTGCATCCGCTTCAAATATGTTTTATCGTGATTATGAATTGTCCTATGTGTACATATTCCATCCTTGTAACTTGAGTTCTGATCCTGCTCGGCAAAACTATGGTCTGAGCTTGTTCATGGCGCTGGGCCTTATATGATATGCTTAGCCGCCCACTTGGTACATTGAAGTCGGTATCCGGTTGATGAATGGAATACGAAGATGAACTGGTTGTGAGGATGGCGTGGTAAGATCGGTGATGATGTTAGCCAAACATGTTGAGCTTGGACTAGACGCCACATGGGAATGTAGTGATTTGACTCGTTCTCGCCGATACTAGGACCTGAGTTCTTGCCTCTTTGGAACCAAGACTGAGCGTACAACCACACGGGGCCCATGGGAACCCCTTGGCCCAAACTTACCTAGCTTACCCATGAGTCAATTAGTTTGCGAGTTCCATTTGCCATACGCATGGGGAAAAGGTGGAAAAGGTTTTCAAAGTGCATCATACAGGGCGTGGCCGGGGTGAAGGATGATGCAGGCATTGAACTGGATCCCCTGCACACAATGACCGGGACCGCCTCGGAGAATGGCTACCTACGATGACGGAGTTTCCCAGTTAGATTGACTCATGGAATATTAGAGCCAAAGGAAGGTTTGGTTGACCACCCTCTGTGGCCACACACAGAGAGTGTATAACGATACGGCGCTAAATTAGAATTCGAGCGCGTGTAGGTAAAGTTGTACACCCTGTGAGAGGTAAATCTTTCGGCAAGTGTCACGATTCTGGACGACTGGGAAAGGACGACAGTGATCATAGACTGCCCTTGAACCTAATCGTGAAACTTGGAATCAATGTGTGATAAGGATCCTTCTCACAGATGTCGAGGGTGATCCCTAGTTGATGATTCAAATGATGATGAAGATTCGAGTGGATTCAATATGATGATGATGGGTAAAGATATCGCTCTCTTAACCCTTTTAAAATGATCGGTAAGACGAGTTTTAGCTACTCTTGTTTTACAAAGGAAAGCCTGACTTTCCCATGAATAGGCATCACATAAAAAGCCTCGCATACAGCACGCTGAGTTGTACTAAGTCTTGTTGAGTCCCTGCATAGGCTTTGCATACTTTGTTTGAAGAAGTCGCTCCAACTTGGAAATGGTGGTTCTAGTTCGACATCTTGGTGGCTTGGGATTCCCGGTGACGACACAGAATCTGTAAACCCGGGCGTGTGATTATACTCCTGGCCTCTTAGGCCTTTTGCTATCTTGCTATTTAGAATAGCATAACTTAATGATTGATTGATGAGAGAAATGCTTCGAGTCGGTAACCTCTTGCTTGTAATATTTTGGTTTTTTCGCTCCAGCTACGACATATTATTCTTTGAGTCGTAGAGTCAGCTTGTTGTGTCACCAAATTCTCCTGCAACAGGCCCTAGAGATCTGGTTGAACTTATGAGATGGAGATGCAGGTTTTGTCAGCCCTCTGACCCCCAAAGGTGCTCCACAGTTCTGGTATCCAGGCTTGTTGCACATGCAAGGGAAACTACTTTCATGTTGATGTTGAGTCTAGTATTTGTGAAAACTATTTGAAAGCTAAAAGTATTTACTGAAAATCTGATTGGGATTCTTTTACTCCTTATACGAGCATGCTCTAATTAGTCACACCTTTTCTTATGATTTGAAAAAAAATTTACCATCTCTTCTGGTCTTTGAAAACTTAGGTGCCTCAAGGGCAGGTCGTTTCTTAACCAGTTGACCTAGTGTTGAACTCTTATGTGTTCTTTGTTCTCTCTTTGTTTCGTTTCAACCGAGAGATTCTCTTCCATCATATTTTGTGGGTTCCACATCATTCTGTTCTAGGCTTCGAGGTTTCCTTTCACCTTGGATGCCTCCTTTCCTTTTTATTGGATACTTCTGAAGCTATCTATGGCTTCTTAAGTTACCTTGTGATTACTACCTCGTAGTGTCCTTTGTGTCACTCAGATAGTAGTTACTCCTTTCTCTATGTTTTAACCCTTGGACTTGAACCGAAGGTCCCGGATTGTGCTGGTTTCTTTTGAACCTCAGTACATGATGCTGACCTTTAACCCAAGATCCATTCCATTGACCCCTTTTGTCCATGGTCAAACCATACATCAGGATGGATAACTTCAAATCCACCTAGCCCTCAAGTCCTTGGTTATTGTCGTGATTGAATTGCGGCAACATAAGTTCTTCCCTACCAGTAGCTATGGCGGAGGTTACGGCATGGAATCAAATGGATCACGACAAGAGTGCTCTTTGTGAGTCTCACATCTATGTCTGTGACTCTGCCACACTTTCCTCCACGAGGTTTACAAAGTGTTATCTTGTGCATCTACATCTCAGGATTTCTAATTCTGACTGTTTTTCTTCTAGATCTCGGGACGAGATCTTTTGTAAGGGGGAAGGGTTTGTAACACCTCAAGTTTCAAATAAAGGAAGAAGAACAAGTGCAATTATCCAAATTTGAGAACCAACAAAAACTTTTCAAATTTCATATAGTACCCTGCATAGGACTTGTGCATTTTGAGTGCTATGCCATGATGAGTGTTATTTTGTGTATGTGATAAACTCTACAACCTTAGAGTGAACCAATAATGATCACCAAACAAATAAATGAAAAAGAGAAAGAAATCAAATAAGAAGAAAACCCTAAAAACCCTAACATATGACACATGCTATTTTTATAAAATTTGACCCTAGACCCATTTGGTCTTCACCATTAGTGGTAATATGTTATTAAATGATTATTACAACTTTAAGAATCAAGGAAACCCAAATTAAATCAAAGCCAAGAATTAAAACATGCTCACATAAGATAATGGTCATTTTTGACAATTACAATCTGGTCACCACTTTGAGCCTCTCTATTTCAAAATTTCTAAACTAAACACATCCAACTCTTTGCATGTCATCCAAGTACACAACAAAGTGAACAACTTTTGTAAAAGAGACCATATCAAATTCATCTTGAATCAAGAGCTAGGATCAAGCAAAGTAGGGACTTTTTATTACAAACAAGATCATCACTTTGTCGAATTTGATCAAACCAGACCTGTTCTTGACCCTCACCAGCCCTAGCAGTGACCACTAGTCATCACCACATCGAGCCCATGCCAAAGCAATGCCAAGGGAGGGCCAGACATGGCGTGGACATGGCCATGCCGGCCATGTCGCACCTCGACACGCCTCCCCTCTCTTCTCTCCACAGCAGCCCACGCCACCATGTCCAACACGTCGACGACGCCCTCCTGGATCTCCCCGTACACGCCGTTGATCGCGAGGACGCCGACAGAGCCCGGACGACGCGCGCCCACGACGTCCCTGGCGCGCCGCGAGCGGCATGGTGACGTCGCCGTGCACGGACCCGTGCGGCACGGCCACGCGGCGCCCGCAGTACACCGCCGTACCCCGACCAAGCCCGCGCGCCCTGGTACCTGGCTTGCCACGCGGAGCTCGCCGGACACGCTCTCGTCATCCCCTAGCCCCTACCGTCGCCGGAGAGGACGAACGCGCCCGCCACGGCCGCGCCAGTACGAGCAAGCGCCCGACCACCGTACGCCGCCATTGACTGCGCCGTTGACGCTCAGAGGACCGTGGTGACGTCGTGAACACGATGCTGTCGCCGCCTAGCCCCCTAGACCCCCGGAACCGCCGCGCCGTTGTCGACCTCGCCGCAGCACCCACGGCACCTCACTCGCCTATAAAAGGAGGCCTCGCCTCGACCATCTCCTCACACCAGCTCACTCCCCTCTTCTTCCTCGACCTCCCCAGCACCTCGCCATGCTCGATTAGCCACCGCCGCCGTCCAATCGACGCCTCACCGCCGCGGAAGCCCTGCAGCAATCGCCGGAGAAGGAGGCCGCCCCTGACGACGCCACTGCTACCAGGAGCTTCGCCGTCGTCAACAACGTCCCCGAGCACACTGCCTGACCCTAGCTGGAGCCCCGGTGAGCCTCCGACCCCCTACCTGCGCCGCCGGCGAGCCCCCTCTCTCGCCGTCGTGACGATGAACCCCGGCCGTTGGATTGGATTCTGATCCAACGCGCCGCAGCAGCCCATACCGTTTCGGTGTTAAACGTCGCTGACGAGCGGACCCCACCCTGTCAGCGCGCCGCGCGTCTGTGGACCGTGGTTGGGCTGGACTGGGCTAGGTTGGGCCGTTTCATTTTGAATCTGGCCCAGTTAGTGTTCCCGCCGGCCTAATTAATTCAAATTTCGTTTAAACAATTTTGTTTGAATTCAATACTGGACCCAACTTTGAAAATTCATAGAAACTGTTTGGCCTGGCCAAATTTAACAAACCTTATATATTTAGAAAGCTTGGGAAATTATCTACACAATGCCACTGGTTTGAACCCTAGATATATTATAGAATTAAAATGGAAAAATAAACAAGGCAGGGACTTTTCTGCCTTAGAATAATTATTAAAAATCAATTAAAATAGATATTTGAACATTTCCAACTCTGATAGTTCACAAATGACTTACACTAATTGATTATGCAATAAAATGGTGTGGTCACTTTGCATGATCATGCCCTAGATTAATTAATGGACAATATGGCTAGTGTATTAAGTGAAATTGTTCCAAAATTATTATGTAAATCATATGGAGGATTTCCCTTCATTTAAATCTTGCCCCCAAATGAGTTCATGAGATGTTTGCACCTCTGGTTCAAACACTCCTAGATGAACTTTTGGAGATTTAAAACATTTAGTGAATTATAAAATAGTATGAGGTGAATTATCTCATTTAAATCATTTTCTCAAATAATGATAATGAATACTTGACTTAGGTCAATATGAATTCATATATGATTATTTGGGAAGTTAAATCTTAAGAAGATTTCAATGAGAGGAAATTATTTTCTCAAGAACTAAATGAATGTTATTAATTACATATGTAATGAGAGGAAATTATTTTCTTTAATAAAGACAACCAATGCACCTAATTATTTTATGAGTGTGCTTAGCATAGCTTGTGTGAAATAATGATGTGCTTAGCATAGATTTTGAGCTTGCTTAGTGATTATACATTGTATTCAAATTTAGACGCTAGTACCGGCAATTACCAAGAGGAAGGAGAATTCTACCAAGAAGAGGAAGAAGAGAACCTTGAGAACTACCAAGGCAAGATAATACTCTTGCAAAGTGCAAAGCCCACCTTGGGCAAGGCACCATGATTTTATCTACCTTCTTACAAGCTTATCCTATTTGTTTACCCTACAAGTCTTACTTGTTGTGTTTTTCAAGTGAGTTATTCAAATGGTATAGTTGAACAAAACTGTTAGAGTAGCAAAGCTAGTTCTATAGATGGCAAGCAATGTAGCACCCCTCATGATTAGTGCTAGTGCTAAAATACTAAAACCTTGACTACACTAGATGGGAACATGGGACTTGATGAAATTGAAACCTTGGAATGGTGAGCCATTCCATTGAAAGTTTTGAAGTTGAATATGACCAAGAGAAGATGGTGATTTTTGATAGAATCCCATTGATAATGTGAAGTTGAATGTGACCAAGAGAAGATGGTGATTTTTGATAAAACTCTGATATTGGTTTGAATGCGATACCTTTCCAAATACAAGTACCCCCACAATACCTGATTATGGGTAGGGCTTAACTGGAAGTTTATACATCTTAGTATGGGTTCCCTCTGAACACATCATAGGGGTTATGCCGAGGCTGCCTCCGTTGTTGAGAAAGATGTGAATTGAGGTGAAATTGTCCGGCCAAGCCCTGTGCAGTTCCCAGGTTAACAGTTGGTTTTCACTGGGAGGCCAAGCTCATGGGGAGAGGTGCTCATACTAGGGTTTATAAGTGAAAGGTTAGGGTTGATGATCCGCGTACTGTGTTACGGTGACTCGGAGTTATTCCGACGGATGTAATCAAATGTTGTGGCACAAGTGTGCAACCTCTGCAGAGTGTCAATCTATTCGAATAGCCGTGTCCACGGTTACGGACAATTGGAAAGGCCATACAATCTCCTGTGTCAGTCTTTTGAAAACTTTCGTGAATATGAATGGTGACTTGGTGATTTGGTAGAATGATAACCATTGTGTGGGAATGACACTAATGTTCCCACTTGAGTAGCTAGTACATGCTCCACTCCTCATACACTAAAATTTGGCTTATGCAAGTAGAAATAGAGTTTAACTCCAAGAGCTAGCATTTTACATTGGTATTAGTTTGCAAGTACTTGAAGTACTTACGGCTTTGTCCCTGGCTATTCAAATGGCCAGAGTACGATGATGAACAGAACTACCGCGAGGATGATCAGCAGGACGCCTATGATAACTAGGAGCTTTCTGACGTCAAGCGTTGGCCTGTGGACTACAGAGTCCCTTTATCTTTACGCTTCCGCATTGAACTTGTGTTTGTGTTCGTTGATCAATAGATCAACTATTTGTGTAATATGGATCATGTGATTCAAGTTGTAAGACCTATTGAGTTGTAATAAATAATGACTGTGATACTTAGCTATTATATCTCGCAACAACAATATTCCTGGGATTGCGATGAAGGATATAATAGGCATTCGGACTTAAAAATCCAGGTGTTGACAAGTTGGTATCAGAGCCATTGTTTGACCTTAGAAAACCCTAGTTAGAATGGGCGTTCATAAAAACGTAAATTTGAAATCAAAATGAAGCACATATTTGTGAAAACTTACCATACTCTTGTCTTTGAGGCTTTTTCCAAAACTTGGTGATATCATGCTCTTTCTTGTTTAAATATACTTAAAAGTTTGCCACACTTAATCACTCACTAATTCATTCCTCCATTTCACTTTCAGATGGAGCCGAATGAACCCCTCAACACCAAGTTCTACCAGCTCGGGAATGGTGGAGAGTTGATCTTCGAGCACGACCTCAACGCGCTCTCTGACTTCCTTGGCCGTCCTCACCCGGAGTTCCACGGGATCGAGGTGAACGACCAGGTCGGAGGCGAGTTGCAGTGGATCATCACCGCCGACTTGAGGGGCAAGCTGGAGCCTCCCACCTCGGAGAGGATCCTCTTCTCCTTCCGCGAGAGCAACTGGCTCGATGGTCTTGCACGTGGCCTTCAGGAGGCACTTGCACGCCTCTGTGGACAGAACGTGGTGCGCATACTTGCGTCCCGCTACGCCCACCTTGTGAGGCGTGATGCTATGGGTGTGCCCATGGAGCTGCAGTCGCACCCACAGCTGAGGCACCACGCTGAGCATCTGGACTACATGCTGTACCACACTCAGAAGGAGTTAGACAACTCCCGTGCGTACGCGAACCAGACTCACCTCGCACTGATCACGCATGGCGATGCCATCAAGCAGCTGTCCAGGGACCGCAACAAGCTTCGCCTGAAGTGCGCGAAGAAGGATGTCACCATTACACGCCTTCGCGCCCAGATCGCATCACTTGAGGCCACCGTCAAGGCTCAGGAGGAGCAGCTGATGGAGATAGAGGAGGACGAGGCCGGTGCTGACCTTCGAGGAGGAGACGCCTTTCTGAGTGACGACGACGACTACGAGGAGGACGAGTTCACTGAGGAGGAGGACTACGCGTTCCTGGAGCCTGGACCTGATGATGTCGTTCCCATCGACATTGAGGATGAGGGTAGCCACACTTGAGCACGTATGTAGGTGTGAGTTGTATCCCGTCCCATGTATCGTAGCATGAAGGGTTCTTAAAACCCTGGGTATGAGTGTGTTCCCTATCCCTTGTATCGTAGTCTGAGAAATGGTTCTTAAAACCATGGAAGTGTGGAATGTTAGTTGGTAATGTGTGATGTGAAATGAATGAATGTGTGTCTGTCATCAAAAGCATTCCAGTTTTACAAGTTTTAAATTTACCCCACATTAAACCTTAGACAATTCCCTCTTATCTTATAATCTTCTATATATTCAGATGGCCCCTCCCAATCGCAACAACAACGATGCCATGATGCAATTGCTGCAGCTCTACTTCAAGACAGGGAGACGGAAAGAGCTGAACGTCAAGCCAACATCGCACTGCAAAACCTTGCTCACCAAGGCCATGGGAATCATGATCACCCTGGATCCAAACTCAAGAACTTCCAGAACACCAACCCTCCGGTGTTTAGCAAGACCGAAGAACCCCTCGACGCCGACGACTGGCTTCAGACTATGGAAAACAACTTGGAAGTCGCCGGAGTTGAAGCCAATGAGAAGGTCCTGTTTGCAACCCACTACCTTGCCGGACCAGCCCGAGCCTGGTGGACCAGCACCCGTGCCATGAACGGAGGTCAAGTCATGACTTGGGCAGATTTCAAGCTCAAGTTCAGCAAGTACCATGTGCCCCCGGGTCTCATTAAGAAGATGCGGGATGAATTCCGCGAACTGAAGCAAGGAAGGATGACGGTGGTAGAATACCGCGACAGGTTCCTTACCCTGTCAAGGTACGCCCCCGATGAGACGACACTACTGAGAAGAGGCAAGAGAGATTCCTGAATGGACTGCATGATGAGATGCAGACGGTCCTAGTCAACATCCCCTTTGGACCTGGAAGCCCTTGTTGACTCCGCCATCCAGATGGAGGGCAAGCTGAACCAAGCCAATGAAAACCGCAAACGCCGCATGCACCAGAGTGGGCCCAGCCATACTCCCAAGTATCGCCCCAGCTCAAGCGGAGGTTTTGCCCCCAGAAACACTAAGCCCCAGATGCAGACTTCACGCCCCGGATTCCAGAACCGGAGCGGAGGAAACTCCAGGCCAGGAGGCCACCACAACAACAACCACAACTACCAGAACAACACCAACAACTTCAACCGCGCGCCATGCGAGCCCCCAACACCAATAACAGCAACACCAACACCGCTCCAAGGACTGGGAGCAACGCCATTCCGGTCGCAGCCAAGGACAAGTCCACCATCACTTGTTATGAGTGCGGTGTAGTGGGACACTACTCCAACGAGTGCCCCAAGAGGCTCGCCAAGCTCGCCGGCAACACCCCTGCACCCGCTCAGCAGCAACGCCGCGTCTCTACCGGAAAGAAGTTCGCCCCCAACAACCCCAACAACCGCAATGGCCGTCTCTTTCACATGGAGGCAGAAGAAGCCCAGGAGGCACCAGACGTTGTCTTGGGTATGTTTCCTGTCAACTCAGTACCTGCCAGAGTGTTGTTTGATTCCGGAGCATCTCATTCTTTTGTCACTGAAGACTTTGCATCAACAAGTAAAATTCAACCTATCAGCTTGAAACACGTCATGATAGTGCAAATCCCCGGATCAACCACTAAAGCCAGAAAATTCTGTAAAAATGTACCCATCAAAATACATGAGGTAGAATTCTTTGCCAATCTGATAATTCTGGGAACCAAAGGTTTGGAGGTAGTGCTAGGTATGGATTGGATGGCCAAGCATCATGGAATGATTGACTGTGCAAGGAAAGCCATCACCATGACCAGTAGCACTGGTATTATAGTAGAACATGTCTCTGAACTCCTACCCAGAAAATTTACCTGCAACCAGAGTTTAACCAAGCCAACTTTGGATCAGATCAGGGTCGTCTGTCGATACCCTGATGTGTTTCCCGAAGGTTTACCCGGTATGCCCCCAGATCGGGATATCGAGTTCATCATCGAGTTAATTCCCGGAACCGGACCCATAGCCCAGAGAGCCTATAGCATGAACCCAGCAGAGCTTGTGGAGCTGAAGAAGCAACTGGATGAACTGTTAGCCAAAGGTCTGATTCGACCAAGTGCGTCACCATGGAGATCCCCAGTGTTGTTCGTGGATAAGAAGGATGGTGCCAGTCGTTTATGTACGGACTACCGTAAGCTTAACGATGTCACTATCAAGAACAAGTACCCCTTGCCCAAGATAGAAGATCTGTTTGACCAGCTGACCGGTGCTGTAGTATTCTCGAAGATTGACCTCAGGACTGGATACCACCAGCTGAAGATTCGTGCCTCTGACATTCCCAAAACTGCCTTCACCACCAGATATGGATTGTACGAGTACAATGTCATGTCATTTGGGTTGACCAATGCCCCTGCTTATTTCATGAATCTCATGAATAAGATCTTCATGAACTTTCTGGATAAGTTTGTTGTCGTTTTCATCGATGACATCCTAATCTACTCCAAGTCCGAGGAAGAACATGAGCAACACCTAGAAGCTGTCCTGGAGACCCTTAGAGAGCATAAGTTGTATGCTAAGTTCAGCAAATGTGAATTTTGGCTGAAGGAAGTAGGATTCCTGGGACATATCTTGTCTGCAGGAGGAATTGCGGTCGACCCGCCAAAATCAAGACTGTTGCAGAATGGAAAGCCCCAACCACCCAGACCGAGGTCCGCGCTTTTCTTGGATTAGCCGGATACTACCGCAGATTTGTAGAAGGCTTTTCGAGCATCGCTCGACCAATGACTCAGTTGTTAAAGAAAGATAAGAGGTTCGAATGGACGGACAAGTGTGAAGAGAGTTTTCAACAACTCAAGCTTAGACTGACCACAGCCCCAATCCTGATCATGCCGGATATCACCAAACCCTTTGACGTTTACTGCGATGCTTCCAAGATTGGTCTTGGATGTGTACTGATGCAGGAAGGAAAGGTGATATCTTATCTGTCTCGGCAACTGAAGCAGCATGAGCAGAATTATCCCACCCATGACCTCGAACTCGCAGCCGTAGTGTTAGCATTGAAGGTGTGGCGCCATTACCTCATGGGTAATCGCTGCGAGATCTATTCTGATCACAAGAGCCTGAAGTATATCTTCACCCAGAAGGAGCTGAATATGAGGCAGCGGAGATGGTTAGAGTTGATCAAGGACTATGATATGGAGATCCACTACCACCCCGGCAAGGCCAATGTGGTAGCGGATGCATTGAGTAGACTGCCGTGTCAGCTAAACTCAATGATAGCAGAAGAACAACCCAGCCTGCACCAGGAGTTTGAGCAGTTTAGAATGGAGTTAGTCAGTAAGGGATTTCTAGCTAGTATAGAGCTACAACCCACCCTGATTGGTCAGATCAAGGAAGCCCAGAAGGGCAATGCCAGCATTGAAGGGATCAAGAAGCAGATAGCTGCGGGGAAAGCCCCGGGATTCACCACTGATGAAGAAGGAGTCCTGTGGTACAACGGACGTCTGTGTGTACCGTCAGACTCAGAGTTGAAGCAGGTTATTCTGAAGGAAGCCCACGACACCTTATACTCTATCCACCCCGGCGGTACCAAGATGTACCAGGATTTGAAGGAACAGTTCTGGTGGCATGGAATGAAGAGGGAGATTGGAAGCTACATCGCCAAGTGCGACATCTGTCAGCGAGTCAAGGCAGAACATCAGCGACCCGCAGGACTGTTGCAGCCACTACAGATTCCCGAATGGAAGTGGGACTCCGTAGGAATGGACTTTATCACCGGCCTGCCCAAATCCAGCAAGGGAAATGATTCCATCTGGGTAGTTGTTGATAGATTGACCAAGGTAGCCCACTTCATTGCTGTCAAGACCACCTACCAAGGCCCAAAGTTAGCGGAGCTGTACATCTCTAGAATCGTTGCACTACACGGAACACCGAAGTCCATTGTGTCCGATAGAGGTTCACAATTCACCTCAAGATTCTGGCAGAAGGTGCATGAAGGATTAGGAACTCGTCTGAATTTTTTTGCCTATCACCCGCAGACTGATGGACAGACCGAGAGAGTCAACCAGATACTAGAGGATATGCTGAGAGCCTGCGTCCTAGAATATGGATCCAAGTGGGAGGACTGTCTGCCCTACGCAGAATTCTCTTACAACAACAGCTACCAAGCCAGTCTACAGATGGCCCCCTTCGAAGCCTTGTACGGAAGGAAATGCCGTACCCCCTGAACTGGTCCGAAGTCGGAGATAGCCAAGTCTTTGGACCTGACGTGCTTCGAGAAGCAGAAGAGAAGGTGCACAAGATCCGAGAGTACCTCAAGACCGCTCAGTCCCGCCAGAAGAGCTACGCCGACAAGAGACGCCGAGAGATGACCTTTGAGGTCGGAGATTTTGTCTATCTCAAGGTATCACCCCTGAAGGGAATGCAGCGTTTCCAACTCAAAGGGAAGCTTGCACCCCGGTATGTCGGACCTTTCAAAGTTCTCAGCCGCCGAGGAGAAGTCTCCTATCAACTAGAGCTACCGGAAGAAATGGCGGCTGTGCACAACGTGTTCCACATCTCACTCCTCCGGAAGTGCTTAGAAGTGCCAGAGAAGACCGAGGTATTCAAAAACATCGACCACCGTTCGGTGGATATCAATCACGACCTTACCTACCGCGAAGTGCCGATTCGCATCTTGGAAGAGGCATACCGAACCACCCGCACCCGAAGCATCAAGTTTCTGAAGATACAGTGGAGCAATCATACCGAAGATGAAGCCACTTGGGAGCGGGAAGATGATATGAAGAAGGAGTACCCAGATCTCTTCAACCTCTAGACTGTTTTTCTTCTAGATCTCGGGACGAGATCTTTTGTAAGGGGGAAGGGTTTGTAACACCTCAAGTTTCAAATAAAGGAAGAAGAACAAGTGCAATTATCCAAATTTGAGAACCAACAAAAACTTTTCAAATTTCATATAGTACCCTGCATAGGACTTGTGCATTTTGAGTGCTATGCCATGATGAGTGTTATTTTGTGTATGTGATAAACTCTACAACCTTAGAGTGAACCAATAATGATCACCAAACAAATAAATGAAAAAGAGAAAGAAATCAAATAAGAAGAAAACCCTAAAAACCCTAACATATGACACATGCTATTTTTATAAAATTTGACCCTAGACCCATTTGGTCTTCACCATTAGTGGTAATATGTTATTAAATGATTATTACAACTTTAAGAATCAAGGAAACCCAAATTAAATCAAAGCCAAGAATTAAAACATGCTCACATAAGATAATGGTCATTTTTGACAATTACAATCTGGTCACCACTTTGAGCCTCTCTATTTCAAAATTCCTAAACTAAACACATCCAACTCTTTGCATGTCATCCAAGTACACAACAAAGTGAACAACTTTTGTAAAAGAGACCATATCAAATTCATCTTGAATCAAGAGCTAGGATCAAGCAAAGTAGGGACTTTTTATTACAAACAAGATCATCACTTTGTCGAATTTGATCAAACCAGACCTGTTCTTGACCCTCACCAGCCCTAGCAGTGACCACTAGTCATCACCACATCGAGCCCATGCCAAAGCAATGCCAAGGGAGGGCCAGACATGGCGTGGACATGGCCATGCCGGCCATGTCGCACCTCGACACGCCTCCCCTCTCTTCTCTCCACAGCAGCCCACGCCACCATGTCCAACACGTCGACGACGCCCTCCTGGATCTCCCCGTACACGCCGTTGATCGCGAGGACGCCGACAGAGCCCGGACGACGCGCGCCCACGACGTCCCTGGCGCGCCGCGAGCGGCATGGTGACGTCGCCGTGCACGGACCCGTGCGGCACGGCCACGCGGCGCCCGCAGTACACCGCCGTACCCCGACCAAGCCCGCGCGCCCTGGTACCTGGCTTGCCACGCGGAGCTCGCCGGACACGCTCTCGTCATCCCCTAGCCCCTACCGTCGCCGGAGAGGACGGACGCGCCCGCCACGGCCGCGCCAGTACGAGCAAGCGCCCGACCACCGTACGCCGCCATTGACTGCGCCGTTGACGCTCAGAGGACCGTGGTGACGTCGTGAACACGATGCCGTCGCCGCCTAGCCCCCTAGACCCCCGGAACCGCCGCGCCGTTGTCGACCTCGCCGCAGCACCCACGGCACCTCACTCGCCTATAAAAGGAGGCCTCGCCTCGACCATCTCCTCACACCAGCTCACTCCCCTCTTCTTCCTCGACCTCCCCAGCACCTCGCCATGCTCGATTAGCCACCGCCGCCGTCCAATCGACGCCTCACCGCCGCGGAAGCCCTGCAGCAATCGCCGGAGAAGGAGGCCGCCCCTGACGACGCCACTGCTACCAGGAGCTTCGCCGTCGTCACAACGTCCCCGAGCACACTGCCTGACCCTAGCTGGAGCCCCGGTGAGCCTCCGACCCCCTACCTGCGCCGCCGGCGAGCCCCCTCTCTCGCCGTCGTGACGATGAACCTCGGCCGTTGGATTGGATTCTGATCCAACGCGCCGCAGCAGCCCATACCGTTTCGGTGTTAAACGTCGCTGACGAGCGGACCCCACCCTGTCAGCGCGCCGCGCGTCTGTGGACCGTGGTTGGGCTGGACTGGGCTAGGTTGGGCCGTTTCATTTTGAATCTGGCCCAGTTAGTGTTCCCGCCGGCCTAATTAATTCAAATTTCGTTTAAACAATTTTGTTTGAATTCAATACTGGACCCAACTTTGAAAATTCATAGAAACTGTTTGGCCTGGCCAAATTTAACAAACCTTATATATTTAGAAAGCTTGGGAAATTATCTACACAATGCCACTGGTTTGAACCCTAGATATATTATAGAATTAAAATGGAAAAATAAACAAGGCAGGGACTTTTCTGCCTTAGAATAATTATTAAAAATCAATTAAAATAGATATTTGAACATTTCCAACTCTGATAGTTCACAAATGACTTACACTAATTGATTATGCAATAAAATGGTGTGGTCACTTTGCATGATCATGCCCTAGATTAATTAATGGACAATATGGCTAGTGTATTAAGTGAAATTGTTCCAAAATTATTATGTAAATCATATGGAGGATTTCCCTTCATTTAAATCTTGCCCCCAAATGAGTTCATGAGATGTTTGCACCTCTGGTTCAAACACTCCTAGATGAACTTTTGGAGATTTAAAACATTTAGTGAATTATAAAATAGTATGAGGTGAATTATCTCATTTAAATCATTTTCTCAAATAATGATAATGAATACTTGACTTAGGTCAATATGAATTCATATATGATTATTTGGGAAGTTAAATCTTAAGAAGATTTCAATGAGAGGAAATTATTTTCTCAAGAACTAAATGAATGTTATTAATTACATATGTAATGAGAGGAAATTATTTTCTTTAATAAAGACAACCAATGCACCTAATTATTTTATGAGTGTGCTTAGCATAGCTTGTGTGAAATAATGATGTGCTTAGCATAGATTTTGAGCTTGCTTAGTGATTATACATTGTATTCAAATTTAGACGCTAGTACCGGCAATTACCAAGAGGAAGGAGAATTCTACCAAGAAGAGGAAGAAGAGAACCTTGAGAACTACCAAGGCAAGATAATACTCTTGCAAAGTGCAAAGCCCACCTTGGGCAAGGCACCATGATTTTATCTACCTTCTTACAAGCTTATCCTATTTGTTTACCCTACAAGTCTTACTTGTTGTGTTTTTCAAGTGAGTTATTCAAATGGTATAGTTGAACAAAACTGTTAGAGTAGCAAAGCTAGTTCTATAGATGGCAAGCAATGTAGCACCCCTCATGATTAGTGCTAGTGCTAAAATACTAAAACCTTGACTACTCTAGATGGGAACATGGGACTTGATGAAATTGAAACCTTGGAATGGTGAGCCATTCCATTGAAAGTTTTGAAGTTGAATATGACCAAGAGAAGATGGTGATTTTTGATAAAATCCCATTGATAATTGTGAAGTTAAATGTGACCAAGAGAAGATGGTGATTTTTGATAAAACTCTGATATTGGTTTGAATGCGATACCTTTCCAAATACAAGTACCCCCACAATACCTGATTATGGGTAGGGCTTAACTGGAAGTTTATACATCTTAGTATGGGTTCCCTCTGAACACACATCATAGGGGTTATGCCGAGGCTGCCTCCGTTGTTGAAAGATGTGAATTGAGGTGAAATTGTCCGGCCAAGCCCTGTGCAGTTCCAGGTTAACAGTTGGTTTTCACTGGGAGGCCAAGCTCATGGGGAGAGGTGCTCATACTAGGGTTTATAAGTGAAAGGTTAGGGTTGATGATCCGCGTACTGTGTTACGGTGACTCGGAGTTATTCCGACGGATGTAATCAAATGTTGTGGCACAAGTGTGCAACCTCTGCAGAGTGTCAATCTATTCGAATAGCCGTGTCCACGGTTACGGACAATTGGAAAGGCCATACAATCTCCTGTGTCAGTCTTTTGAAAACTTTCGTGAATATGAATGGTGACTTGGTGATTTGGTAGAATGATAACCATTGTGTGGGAATGACACTAATGTTCCCACTTGAGTAGCTAGTACATGCTCCACTCCTCATACACTAAAATTTGGCTTATGCAAGTAGAAATAGAGTTTAACTCCAAGAGCTAGCATTTTACATTGGTATTAGTTTGCAAGTACTTGAAGTACTTACGGCTTTGTCCCTGGCTATTCAAATGGCCAGAGTACGATGATGAACAGAACTACCGCGAGGATGATCAGCAGGACGCCTATGATAACTAGGAGCTTTCTGACGTCAAGCGTTGGCCTGTGGACTACAGAGTCCCTTTATCTTTACGCTTCCGCATTGAACTTGTGTTTGTGTTCGTTGATCAATAGATCAACTATTTGTGTAATATGGATCATGTGATTCAAGTTGTAAGACCTATTGAGTTGTAATAAATAATGACTGTGATACTTAGCTATTATATCTCGCAACAACAATATTCCTGGGATTGCGATGAAGGATATAATAGGCATTCGGACTTAAAAATCCGGGTGTTGACATAATGTGCATTGGTGTCTTCTAGTGCATGTTACTCTTGTGGTCTTTCTAGACATTCACTTCGAGATGTCAGGAGAAAACTCCAGTACCTCGTCCATTTCTAGGACCCGATCAAAGTGTTGTAATTCGCAGAATGTGAGGTTTATGCAACTTCTGTTCTGTTCTACCTTAGAGTATCACACTCTTTTATATCTATAGGTCGTGCTAAGTCTCATGGCCTTACTGATGAAGTGATGCTCTTAAACATCCTTACTCACCCTTCCTCTGAGCTATCCATGCTTGGGAATGTTAGGGTGTATGTATTGATGTGGCCATCCGATATTCTTAGCAATTCTCATTGCTTTGAAATCCAAGGACATTCGTGTCATTCTTAGCATGATTGTTAACCCATCACTAAGCAAAGTTTGACTGTGCTCCCAAGTCCATTTTCAGGTGCACCTTCTTGGTCAAAGAGTTATGTTCATACCAAAGCTCTCAAGACCCCCTCCTTTGCTTATAAAGCAAGTTTCCTCTCGAACTAAGTGATATAGTGGTAAGTGATATTCTTGATGTCCTTCTAGAAGTATCTCCATGTTTCCACATGACCGTGTTGTCAAGTTCGTGAGTAAGTTGGTTCTCTGAATCGCTCCTTCTCCAAGAAAACCATACTGGATACCAGACTAGTTGATTGAGCTTAAACAACAACTTGGAGAGTTGAAAGACAAAAGCTCTATCAGACTTGTTTCTTCTTGAAGGGATCTAGTTTTGTTTGTGTTGAAGTAAGGAAGTATCTCCTTTATGGATATGCTATCTTCCCCAAATCTTTGATTTGAGTTTGGGCTATCGTCAAATCAAACTCAGTTCCGAGGACTATCTTGATGATGTTTATACTCATGGTGTTCTCTGAGTATATCTTCATGCTCTTTGGTCTGACCAATACTTTTGCCTCGTTCATGCAACATAGGAGATCATCTTATTGGAGTATCTTGATAAGTTTGTTGATGAGCCCATCCATGACATTCTTATTCTCTCCATGTCTAAAGAGGTTCACATTGAACAGTTGGCGCTAGTGTTGGAAACTTTTAAGAACCATCTTCGTGTCATCACGAATTATGTGTTTTGGATGTTAGAAATGACCTTCTCTGGTTCACGTGCATTTGCTGAAAGATGTCGCCGTGGATCCGAGAAGGGCTCCCTTTGTTTTCCCTCGGGAATCATCGCAAGTCAGTTATGCATGTGCGGAATATTCTTGAGATGGCAGTTGTTACCTCCATTTACTTGGAACGCTCCTCATGCACACTAAGCCACTGACTGATTTGTTCAAGAAAGAGAAGAAGCTTAAACGCTTTGATATCTTCTTTGATGTCCCCACCAGGACTCAATTGTGTTATATTGCAAGAAGTTCATATGCGTGCGATTGCCTTTGGCAGTCGCAACCACATGTATTACGCAATCTGGCTCAATCTTTTGGAGCTTGACATTGTAGTCTATATCTTGAGAATCTAGCAGCTTTACCTTGGTGGTAGCTGTTGCAAATTTCTATTTGGACTTGCTAAGTCTGAAATAACTTTACACCTAACCTAAGCTGAATCTCAAGCGGCAATGATGGTTGGTGTTTCTCAAGGATTCATGACATAGATCTCTTTATAAATCCGGCAAGATTGATGTCGTGGTTAACACAATTAGTCGGAAGTACTAATGCTAAGATTTCTTGAAGTAACAAGAATAACCACTCCCCATAAGGATCTTGTGCGACTTATTCTAGGAGTTTCCCTTATGATTTCTTTTCAATTCTGAAGTCCGACCTTCAATTGATGACTTATTGAAGGCTTTTCAGTCGCCTGATATTGGTGACTAGAACATCAAGAAGAACATTAGAAGCAGCGGTGCTAAATCTCTTTCAATCAATCCTTCGAAACCATTTCTTCAGTGATAACAACTTTGTTTGGAGAAATTTCACTCCCGTGATCCTTGCTACTAGTTCAACAATGCTTTTTCCCTTCCTTTGATTTTACTTGAAGATCTCCTAAATTCCCACGTTGTGTGAATTTGTCACCATATGTGACCCCAATACTTTTGAGTAAGCTTTGCCGAATGACAATTCTCTTGTCATATTCAAAGTCCAAGTCCTGGGAGAAGTATCTTTTCTTAGGATGCCAAATCTCCGTTGTCTATTCGTTCAAGTAACATGAAGTTATATCATGAACCTTGGCACTTCAGTAGAGTGCTCTTTCCCTTCCTTTGGTTTGTACCTGAAGTTCCAATCAATTCACACGTTGTGTGAATTCGTCAGTCATCTAGGCCCCAGCCTTTTGACGAGACAACAACCGTTTCATGTGCCCATACCAAAAGAGTGACTATGATTTTGAAATCCAAAGTTGCTCTCGTTGGATAATCATTGTGCTTCCACGAGTCACCCTCCTAAGAGTGCCTCGTCATGGTATCAAAGGCAGTTTAACTCCTCGCTACCTTGTCCCTTCGTAATCTTGTCAAGCGTGGAGCAATTGCCTACCAAAATTTGAAACTTCTTTCGTCTCCTCCGTTACCTTGAAGTGTTTCATGTTTGTCAGCTCAAGAGTTGTTTTTAAACACTCCTTCCATGAGTTGACCATGAGATACTCGATCTTTGTGAAGATCCACCGTCCAGTGTCATTCCCTCTTTCCTTTAGAGTGAAGAAAGCAAATGAAGAGTTCTTCATGATGTCGTGGTCAACCTCTTCAATAAGGAAGACTGCCGTGGTATCGACAAGATCATTGAAGATCGGTGTAGTTCTTGTTACCTTCTCTATTCCTACCTTGGAATCTCGGGACGAGATTCTTTTAAGGGGGATAGATCTGTAACATCCCTGTTTTGCTAAACCCTAATTAGGTTTGATTGTGCATCATTTGCATCATGTTATTTTCCTTAGAAAATATGCAAAAGTTTGAAGTTTCAACCGATTTCAAAATGAAAAAGAATTTGTAAAACAAAATGAAAGCATTTTGGAAAAAAGAGAGAAGAGCTCTCTCTCTCTGCTCGCCAAGAAACCAATTCTCTCTTCTCTCCTCTCTCTGCGCCCAAGTGGCCAACAGCAGGCCAACTCAGCCCAACGAACCTAGGGGTTTTCTCGCAAATTGCCGCCTTCGCCTCAAGCGGTGCTCAGCAGAGACCCGGCCGCCCGATGGCCTGGCCGAAGCCACGATGCCCCGCCGCCGGCGGCCTTCATAGCACGCCGCGCCCGGAACCCTAATCCCCCACCTCCCCTTCCCCGCGGTCCTCGACGGCCCCAAGAACCCTAACCCTACCTGCAGGACCAGACCCTCCTGGTCGATTTCCCGCCAGTGAGCTCCTCTCCGGCGTCGACCACGCCATCTTGCTCGCCGTGAGCTGTCTCTCTCCCCATGCCCTCGCCGCGCCCCTCTCCCTCTCGTATCGCCGCGCCACGCGGCCCCCCCGGCCTCCGCTCGAAGCTCATGGCCGAGCTCCGACGCCAACAAGCGGGCGGCGCGCCACGCAGGTCGCCTGCGCCGCGTGATTCTCCTCACGCGCGCTCGCAACCGCCGCAATCGGCGATTGCATCCGGCCGAGCTCATCTCGAGCTCATGGCCATGCGGCGCAAGATGACGTCGCATGACGCCCTAAATGCATTTTCCTATTTTCGCAAATTCTTTTATGTATTTCTTTAAATAGAAAATAATATGACATGTGGGTCCCCTGGTCAGAATTTTATTAATTTTAGTAAATATTTGGAAAGATTAAAACTATGACATGTGGGTCCAGTCTGTCAGGATTTTATTATTTTCCAGAATTTTCAGAAATGATTTAAAATGAATAAAACTTGTAAAATTCATAACTTATTCATTTTAAATCAGAAAAATATGTATAATATATCCAAATTTTCAGAAAAATGAGATCTACAATTTGGTAGCAAAATCATGCATTGTTAAACAACTTTAAACCCTAATTGTTTTAGAGGAACTAAAATCAATCCCTCTGAGGTTTCCGGAACTACTAACCCTAGTCCCGTCGAACCCCAGTTAAATTGATGATGTCTTAGGGTTATTTCAGTACCTAATTAACATGTCATATCATCATACTTGTATGCGCATTGCATCGATGCCATGTGTTGATTGTTTCTTTACCTTTCCGGTATTTGCTTCTTCGCGATCGATAGAGCAAGTGCCGAGACGTTGAAGATCGACAACGACGCAACTCAATACTTGTCCATCGACGAACAAGTCAAGCATGGGATCATCAAAGATCCACATTGGTTTGTCAGGGACAAAGGCAAGCCCTAGCCTGGTTCATATTATGATTCTGAAATGCTTTTACTTCTGGTTCTTACATATTGCATCCGCTTCAAATATGTTTTATCGGCAGTTGTAGTTATCCTATGTGTGCATATTCCATCCTTGTAACCCAGAGTTCCTGATCCACCGCTCCCAGCAAAACTAGGTCTGAGCTATGCGTGCAACGCTAGAGCCTTATATATGATATGCTTAGCCATGCTTAGTTGTTGAAGTCTGATCCATCCGGTTGATGAATCAGAGCTACGAATGAACCTAGTTTGACAGGATGACGTGGTAAGATCAGTGATGATGTTAATAAACATGTTAAAGGCTTGGATGGGCCGCCACATGGGGATGTGGTGATTTGACTCGTTCTCGCCGATACTAGGACCTGAGTTCTTGCCTCTGGAACCAAGACTGAGCGTACAGCCACACGGGGCCCATGGGAACCCCTTGGCCCAAACTTGCCTAGCTTACCCATGAGTCAATTAGTTTGCGAGTTCCATTTGGCATTCTGCATGGCGAAGGCGTGGAAAAGGTTTTCAAAGGTGCATCATACAGGGATGTGGCTAGGGTGAAGGATGCTGTAGGCATTGAACTGGATCCCCTGCACACAATGACCGGGACCGCCTCGGAGAATGGCTACCTACGATGACGGAGTTTCCCAGTTAGATTGACTCATGGAATAGGCGAAGCAAGGGAAAGGTTTTGGTTGACCACCCTCTGCCGGCACACCAAGGAAGTGTGTAACGTACGGCGCTAAGAGTCGGTCGGCGCGTGTGGGTAAAGTTGTACACCCCTGCAGGGTAAATCTTTTCGAAAGCCGTGTCCACGGTTAAGGACGACTTGGGAAAGGACGTGATGATCATAGACAACATGAACCTAATCGTAAAACTTGGAATCAATGTGTGATAAGGATCCCTTCTCAGGGTATCGAGGGTGATCCTAGTTGATAGGTTCAGCTGATGATGAAGATTCGGTGGATTCAATATGATGATCAGTAGAGCTAAAGATATCGCTCTCTTATCCCTTTTAAAATGATCTGAGTAGACGAGTTTCTGCTTCCTCTTGTTTTACAAAGGAAAACTGGCTTTCCGCAAAATAAGCTCCACATAAAGCCTCGCATACCCGCTTTGCTAACAGGTTGTACTAAGTCTTGTTGAGTCCCTGTACTCAGCTTTGCATGCTTTGTTTCAGAAGAAGTCGCTCCAACAAATGGTGGTTTGTTCGACATCAACGAGTAGCTTGGGATTCCCAGGTGGCAGCCTGGAATCTATGGGCTGGGACGTCGCCGTTATGCTCCTGGCCTCTTAGGCCTTTTGCTATCTTGCTATTTAGAATAGCATAACTTCGCTTCCGTTGATTGATGAAATGTCAGGTCAGTGACCTCTGCTTGTAATACTTTGGTTTTTCGCTCAGCTATGAGCTTGTATTATTCTTTGAGTCGTAGAGTCACTGTTGTGTTACCGATTCTCACCCTGTAGGCCCTAGAGATCTAGGTTAGACTTATGTCAGATGGAGATCTGGGTTTGTCTAGCCTACGACCCCCGGGGTCGCCACAGGTTTTGGTATCTGTCAATAGGTTAGTTCCGAAAACGGAAAAACGATATAAAGTGTGAACATGAGGTAGGTATTGTCATAAAACAAGCATGGAACATCAGAAATTATAGATACGTTGGAGACGTATCAAAGTCCAATCGAGAATAGACCCATTTCCGACAAAGAAAAGGTACTACTACACTTCTACAACGGACAAAGCACCCTAAAAGGTAGACTAATACTACTATAAAACAAATGTTTAGTTTAATATGTACTCCCTCCGTCCTCAAAAAGTGGACGTTTATCCTCAAACTTTGTCCAAAAAGCTGGCCGTTGCCCCTAAGCCCAATAGCATCCAAACATTCAATTATTAAATCTCTAATAAAACTTACTTAGAGCCAGCCTAATACAAGTAGTCAATCTATTTTGTGAGTGGGCTTTATGATGACTGCAAGATGATATGGCAGGGCTCTATAGCCACCAGCCGGCTATGTTATTAATCTTGCTCTTACTTTCCTTGATTACCGATAAAACGAAAGGTAACTAGTCCTAGTAACCTCATAGTCCTTGAACTGATCTTCTCCAAAGTTCTTGAGCAGCTCATCCATCTCATCTTTTTCCTCGAGCTTGATCTCAGCTTCTCCACCGAGCTTACGCCTCCGTAATCCCATTATCTCTAATGACTTGAAAATCTTCTTCTTATTAAAAAATGGAGCCAATCTCCTAGAGAGGAAACATTTCACTCTTAATCCAAGCATACAATAACTTCAAAGGAGGGTAGGAGAGATCTTACCTTGGTCTCTTGCCCTGACCCTCTTGGGGGGCTGGTAACACAAGCTAGTTTAGTTCGGGTGAATGATGGAAACACTGGGAAATGCAACAACTAGATCTTAACTCCTCCGTGCAATATGAAAAAGGAGGGCAAGCGGCCGATGTTACCTTGGTCTCCGGCTCATGCTACGAGCTCCTCTGGTTCTCCTTCATGAGGGACTTGAGTGTGAGGACCTGCGAAGGTAAGAGTTGATCTTAACTCCTCTTATGATGCAATAGTCAAAAGGAGGACAGGCGAGCCGAAGTTACGTTGCTCTCCGGCTCCCTGACAACCTTTGGCGGCGGTAGCGCTGTCGAGCTCCCTCTGGCTCTGGAACTGGGTGAAGAAGCCGGTGAAGGATGGAGACACCTGCGAAAGGTGATAGCTAGATCTTGACTAATTCTATTGAATATGCAAAAGGAGAGCACGCGCACGGAAGTTACCTTCGTCTCCGGCTCCGTGAAGGGGGGGTGGTAACACGAGATCCGTTATCCGGCTCGTGATGACTGTGTTGTATGGGAGCGGGAGCACCTGGGAAGGTATAACACATTGATTCTTAAGTCCGAGCATTGCCGAAAAATGAAGGAAAAGAGTCGAACTAACCTTGGCCTGCTTGCCCTTCAACGGCAGGGTAGGCTGCAACGCATCTTCTCCTCCGAGCTCTACCTTGCTCTTGTTGCTAGACATGGCGGGAAGGAGATGCGCAAGGGAGGTGTGTGGGTGGGTGGGCGGGAATACTAAGGAACATATTCTTGCTCGACCCCATATCTATACAACCGAACGCGAGGAATTTCACAGTACTGCAAAAACTATTCATTAAAATAGCATTTCATTGAAAGTGGTTTGTGCAAACCCAAGTAAATTGAGTAGTTTGTCAACGAAGAGACCGATTTATATTGGGTGATATCTGCAATATCTTAAGGAGGCAAGGCGCCGGCTAAAGACATTCTCTCTTTTTGCGAACACGAAAGGTTAAGTACAGGTTCGCACATATTAAAACAGTGGGCATAATACAAAAAGGACCTCAAATAAAAAGTAGGTTACATTCATGTCCCTTAGTATTTGCAAGGGAAGACCCTAGACAAAAAAGGAAAGCGATCGTGCCCTCCTTCTCAAGCACATCCGAGAGGTGGCGTTAGCTTAAACAAATCACTCTGTGGTGTCACGAAAGTAGCGAGTTTTCTCGTTAATGAACTCATCCAAAAGTCTCCTTATGAGTCAAAACAGATATGGAAGAGTTAGCTCGGTGTTCACAACACCCATAAATCCAAAAAATTGTGGTCGTGTTACACTCAGGACATAGAATTTCACTAGATCAAAAAAACATTAACCAATGTGAGATAAAAAATACACGTGAAGGAAACCAAGATTTTGCAAAAAATAAAATTACATTTACATCATCAACAAGTTGTGGCGTTAGCTTCAGCTTCAAATCTGGCCTTTCGTGTGGTGTCACCAAAGTAGAGTTTTCCGTCTAATGAACTCAACCAAAAGTCTCCTTATGAGTCAGCTAAGGCATCCGGAAGACTTAAGCTACAAAAAATTTGTGGTGCGTGTTACACTCCAGGACATAGAATTTCACCAACTGCAAAAAAATATTCACCAATGAAAGATAAAAAATACACGTGAAAGAAACAAAGATTTTGCAAAAAATAAAAAAATTACATTTTTTGCATCACCAACAAGTTGTGCGTTAGCTTCAGCTTCAAATCTGGTTTTTCGTGCGGTGTCACAGTAACAATTCAGTCACTAATGAACTCAAACGCCTCCTTATGAGTCAGCTAAGACATGCATCTAGAAGACTTAAGCTGCAAAAATTGTGGTGTGTTACACTCCAGGACATAGAAAATGAAAGATAAAAAAATACACGTGAAGGAAACCAAGATTTTGCAAAAAATGAAAATAACATTTTGCGCATCACCAACAAGTTGGCGTTAGCTTCAAACTGGCCTTTCGTGCGATGTCACCGAAAGTAGCAGTTTTCATTACTAATGAACTCAGCCAAAAGTCTCCTTATGAGTCGACTAAACAGGCATATGGAAGACTTAAGCAAAAAATGTGGTGCGTGTTACACTCCAGGACATAGAATTTCACCGACCGAAAATATTCACCAAACGTAAGATAAAAAATACAAGTGAAGGGAAACCAGATTTTGCTAAAAATAAAAAATTTACATTTTCTGCATTATCAACAAGTTGTGGCGTTAGCTTCAGCTTCAAATCTAGCCTTTCGTGCGGTGTCACCGAAATATGATCCCTATTACATGTAAATAAAAAATAGACAAAATAAATTAATCTAGTTCGAAACTTTGCATGGAAAATCCTTTTTTCAAAAAACTGTAAATGAAAAAAGAATCAATGTTTGATTGATACTTCGCGGATATGAGCACACTAAACATTAACATGTATAGACCGTCTAGCATCAAGAATATAATAAAAAACTATAACAGGATAAACATAGATCGTGAGCACGGTGGGGTACCACATCGACTACCTTGGTGTCGGTGGTGGTCGGGGTCGCCGTCCCCGGTACGACGGTTCCGATTAGGCCGAAGGGGGCACAGAGAGGAGGAGGAGGATAAGCCCGACACCACCAGATTTGGGGCGAGGGAAGGCCGCAGGAGGAGAACCAGGGAGGGAGAGCTCGACACCACAGATCCGTGCTCTCGGATCGGATGAGATATGAGAATGAGATATGTACACCGGATCTGGTAGGGTTTCAGAACTACCCCTCCTGTTCTCCACGACCTTGCCATGGTGCCTGTCACGGGTGTGAGACCGAGAGATAGTTGACTGGATGGGAGTGGGGAGAAGAGCAGCCAAGTTTACATACGAACTTGGTCCGCTTTGGACTCTCGGTTTGGCTCCGTCCCGTGAAACTGTATAAAATTTTGTTCAATCTCGCGAGAAAAAATTCAATCGGGCGTAAAATTATTTTCAAATTATCCCTGTTTTAGGTTTTGAATGCTAGATATTTTCAATATGTTTCAAATGATCAAAAAATAGTAATTTTAAGGAAGTACAACCCTGCCCCTCTCCTCGCCGACCCAACATCACGCCACCTTCCATAGACCCACACCACCCCAACTCTCGAGGATAGTAAATATATCTAAATGTGTGGACTCAAGACTGTAAATAGTAAACTTTTATAAAATAAAATGGACAATCTTCATGTGAGTTCGACTGTTAGAAAAATATAAGCCTCATTTTCATTGGAAACGTATGTACTAGAATAGTAGTAAATATGTTTCATAATATAAACTCTCTAACAAAACTAGTGCTCCCAATATGCTTATCCACCGTTAGTGTGGGACAAACACCTTTCTTCCAATATTTCCCATCGAACCATGTAGCTCTATTTGTAAATAGATGCCTAAGATTTATCCATGATTGGATGCATGTATGTACGTAGATAATATTTAGTATAAAGATACATCCAGATTTGAGCACCCCGTATCATATACATAGGCACCAAAAATTTGGCCCCACCTATTCTGGACCCACGTGTGGGTTACTTGCCCAAAGCACCCAACATATATAGTCGTTCTAGCTATTGCACAAAATACCCGCTTTACACGTATTTTGCACAAACCAACCCTATACATGTAATCCACCACAAAGAGGTCCAAATATGTGATTAACCTTCTTAGCAACAACCCTAACAACGATGACCCACACATCAATGATGATGATGGCATTTGTTCAAGTGTATAAGTGGATTGCCTAGCCCTTTCCTTCAGTTCGGACTTTTGGTTATGTTGGCTAGTAGAAGCTTGACATGGTGTTACGAGCCAGGTCTCGAGTTCGAGTCTTGCCTTCGCAATTTATGCTAAAATTGTTGTTGCCCCCTCGGAGTCCATGTATATGCCTCTTGAGCTATACCTCTGAGTCTTTCCACGTGTTGACTTGTCTCCCATCACACGTGAGGGGGGTGTTGAATTTAATGAAGTGGGTTTCCGTTTTTAGAATAACTTAGACTTTCTCAATTTTTCATGAATATGAATTTTAAATGTATTTTATTTTACATTTTTCTTAAGTTTTTCAAAATGGATCTTTTGAAATTTTTGAATTTCCATTGAATTTTCTAGCTAAAGAGGGTTGATATAATACTAATATTAATAAGAACTATAGTAGCATAAGGGTAGCTCAAGTAAGTAGAACACATAAGTTAAGCGTGTTTGGTGAAGGAATTTGAGGATCGGTGACCTATAGTTGCATCCATGTCTCTGACTTTAATTTGGCTTGGTTTCAAGAATATGATGAGATATCGTTCATGTTTTATAGTCCTCGAGCGCACTCCTTTATGTGGACTAGTGGAATCTATAACACCTTCTGTCAACCCGACACACCCACTCGGAAGTTAACTCCATTTTTAAGTTCACTACATGTTTGAAAGTTCACTATTTTTTTTGGAAGTTCTTTTTCAAAAGTTTCACATCATTTTTAGGATCATAAACATTGTTTAGATCACATACACAACTTAGAATCTTTTCCCAATTTTGAACTTCTAGTTTTAAAATAAGCTTTATAAAATTTCAAAAATAAGTTTTATAAAATTTCAAAATTAGTTTTTCGAATTTTTTAAGTTTTCTAGATACTTTTTTATTTTAATTTTTTTAGATTCTTCGAATGTTACTAAAATTATTTTTCCTAGATGGCCAGTATTAAAACAAGATCAACACAATTGGAATCATAAAAATATTAAATCTATGATTTTAGGATTTTTGTGGAGTATGCAGAATACATAGAGCAAGTTTATTACACCTAAAATTGTAGAAAAATCGTAAAAATCCGAGGCCAGGGGCATGTGATAGATCATGAAATACTTGTTCTAATGCACTTGGTCTCATTCGATTTGGAATTCTATATCTCAAGTTATAAGCAGATTGGTGCAAGTTTTAAATTTAAAAATGTTAAACGGAATTCAAACAGAGATTTGGGCGAAGGGCTGGGACGTGAGAGAAATGGGACGGCCGAAATTGCACGCGGGCAGGGAAGAAAAAAAGGAAATAAAAGAAAAGGGAGGGCCCGTGGTGCCAAGGCCATGCATGGCCAGCTGGATGCATGGCCCATGCGGAGCGATGGAGATCCGATGGCCTAGGGCCATCGTCTGCCTCGCCACACAAAAGGCACGATCGGGCAGCCGGACTCGCGGAAGAAGGGCGTGGGCGGCAGGGAAACTCACCGGCGAGGGTTAGGCACGGTGGCGAGGTCGAGGCGGGTCGGTGGCGTCGCAGAACGGGCAGGGTCGAGCTTGGCGGTCCTGCTCCTCCTTCGGCTCCTTCCAACGGCGATGGCATGGCGATCTTCGGGCAGGGCTCACGGCGACGGCGTTCTCCGCGTGCTCGGCAAGGAGGGGACGGGGTCGGGAGAAGATGGGAAAAAATAGAAGGAGCGAGGCGGGGTAGGGTTGTCGTTGGAGATGGCTCGGCGACCTGCTGGTCTCCGGTGGTGATCGCGGATGGTGGCGAGGTGGAGGTGGGCAGCAGCCCGGAGCAGGCGCTCTCAGAGCGTCGTGTGTGGAGGTGGAGGGACAAGTGGAGTGAGGTGTGAGGGAGAGGGGCGTTAGCGGGGGGTTTTTATAGGCGAAGGAGGGCATCCGGCTGGGCCGGGCGGTGGCGTCGGCCAACCACGGCGCGAGGCTTTCGTCATCCAGGTGGGGCCATGATGACGTCCACGGGATGCGGCAAGGAGGGAAACGAGGGAGGCGCGGGGTTCCGAGGCGTCGGGGGAGGGAAGGCGAGCGGGCGTGCGTGTCGCTGGAAGGGTTTTCTGGGCGTGCACGTCTCCAGGGGCTAGGGATTGGGTCGGGGGAGGGGGTGTGCGTGGCCTTGGGCCAGATGTGCAAGGGAGAGAGGTCCCTGGGCTGGGCCCTAGGGGTGGTGTTGACGTGGGAGATAGAGAGGCAGGGCACGATGCCCGGCCACAAACAGAGAAGAGGAGGAGGGCGAAAGAGAGAGGAAAAGATCCCCCTCTTAGAGGTTTTCCTGAGGGATGAAAAAGAGAGGGGTAGGAGAGGTGGTAGTGTAAAATGAGAGGGTCACAAGTCTCCGGCCATAAGAGAGGAAAATGGAGCAAAAGAGAGAAGGGAGGGGAAAGTGCTCCCCCTTCCTAGGGTTTGCTCCAAAAGAGAGATAAAGGATGGCAAGGGTGAGTGAAGAGAGAAAGAGATGGCATGCTAGTGCATGTGCACCCTTGTGTCCAAGTTTTTGGTGAAGGGCATTTTTCAAAGGTGGAGAGAATTATCAAGATGTTGATGAGGGGGTGATGATGGTGTTTCACTAGTGGTGTCATACATAGAGGTAAATTCCCTCTTTTATAATGGAAAGATTTTGGTGCTAATGGTTTTAGAGTGAAGAGCTACCTATTAACATATACTACTAACAACATAAATAAAAACTATATCCCATGCACAAGGTAGCAAGATTTAAAAAAAAATTTGTTGGCTCGAATTTTTAAAACTTGAAAATATGCAGGTTATGAAAAGTGGGTTGTGACAGCCTCCTCTAAGTCGTCTCCAAGCATCAACATGTGCCAACATTGAACGTTGGCACTATAAGATCATCATCTTAATTTGCATGTTTATCTTTCTCTTGCTTGACTTGCTTCGACCCCCAGCTGAGCTGGAACACCCAGCTTTGGTCGCGAGCTAGCACGGCCGGGAGGCCTCACAAGCCTTCCTCTCTTGGCGGTAGTGCCACGGCCCTCACCACTCCAACTTCCTGTGAATGAGAAAATAGGGCGAGGATAGCAATGGGATAAGTGTACATGTCATCAATAATGAGGGAGGCCAAATAGCATAGCATATATCAAGTGTTTTGACGGAGTTGTGCGAAGAATTGGGCAACCGGCGCATAGGCCGGTCAACCGGACGAGAGACCGGACGGGCTGGTTGGCCATCCGGTCGATCGGGCTATGCGCCGGACCGTTCGGTTGAACAGCCGGTGACCGGGCTGGGGCCGGGTGCCGTCGATTTGTTAGGTTTGCCCAGAAATTCAACCACAAAATCATGCAAAAACTCATAAACTTGAACATATACTATAGCATTGTAGAGTGGAACATGTGCATAGTGGTGAGAGACACTCTAAAGGCATGAGGACTTACAAACCCTAACCCTAACCCTAAATTTTCTCATTTCCTAAAAATGTGCAATGTGAGAGGAAAACGAGAGGGAGAGTGACAAGGATTAACTTGTCAATGCCTACAAGTTGTAGACTAGGGTTTCGTGGAAAGTAGAGGGCAAGTAGATCTCGAGGGTTTCAGCCGGAAAAGTACTCGACTGCTAGAAAACTAGGGTTATGTTGACAATGAATCGATCCTTTCTTTGTCCCTCGACTCCCCTTATAGGAGGCGGAGCCGAGGGTTTCGTGATATACAAGTTAAACATGGGTACTCTTTGAGTCCGTCCGTAATAGTTACAAGTCGTTATTCCTAATACAACTATCTCTTTCCAAACGCATACTTCATTGGGCTTCCGGGCTTCATATTCTTCGGTCCGGCCTTCGCAAACTCCGGGTACCATCTTGGCAGCCCATTGGGGATGCCTATGTCAAGGATACGTCTCAAACGTATCTATAATTTCTTATGTTCCATGCTACTTTTATGACAATACTCACATGTTTTATACATACTTTACATCATTATTTTTCCGCACTAACCTATTAACAAGATGCCGAAGCGCCAGTTGTTGTTTTCTGCTGTTTTTGGTTTCAGAAATCCTACAAAGGAAATATTCTCGGAATTGGACGAAATCAACGCCTGGGTCTTATTTTTCCACGGAGCCGGAAGACCGGAGGGGATACGAAGTGGGGCCACGAGAGCCGCCACCATAGGGCGGCGCGGCCAGCATGGGGCCCGCGCCACCCTATGGGGTGGGCCCCTCGGGCGCCCCCCTACGCTGCCCTTCCGCTTACTTAAACTCTCCGTCGCGAAAACCCTACTACCGAGAGCCACGATACGGAAATACTTCAGACGCCGCCGCCGCCAATCCCATCTCCGGGGATTCAGGAGATCGCCTCCGGCACCCTGCCGGAGAGGGGAATCATCACCGGAGGGCTCTACATCACCATGCCCGCCTCCGGATTGATGCTTGAGTAGTTCATCCTTGGACTATGGGTCCATAGCAGTAGCTAGATGGTTGTCTTCTCCTCTTGTGCTATCATGTTTAGATCTTGTGAGCTACCTAACATGATCAAGATCATCTATTTGTAATGCTACATGTTGTGTTTGGTGGGATCCGATGAATATGGAATACTATGTCAAGTTGATTATCAATCTATCATATATGTGTTGTTTATGTTCTTGCATGCTCTCCGTTGCTAGAGGCTCGGCCAAGTTGATACTTGTAACTCCAAGAGGGAGTATTATGCTCGATAATGGGTTCATGCCTCCATTGAATCTGGGACAGTGACAGAAAGTTCTAAGGTTGTGGATGTGTTGTTGCCACTAGGGATAAAACATCGACGCTTTGTCTAAGGATATTTGTGTTGATTACATTACGCACCATACTTAATGCAATTGTCTGTTGTTTGCAACTTAATACTGGAAGGGGTGCGGATGCTAACCCGAAGGTGGACTATTTAGGCATAGATGCATGTTGGATGGCGGTCTATGTTCTTTGTCGTAATTCCCTGATTAAATCTCATAGTGATCATCATGATATGTATATGAATCTTTAGTTGTCAATTGCCCAAATTTGTTCACCCAGCATGTTATTTATCTTATTGGAGAGACACCACTAAGTGAACTGTGGACCTCGGTCCATTCTTTTACATCTGAAATACAATCTACTGCAATACTTGTTTTTGTTCTTGATGTTCTACGGTGCTTCTATTCTTGTAGACATTGTTGGGCCTCCAAGAGCAGAGGTTTGTAGAACAGCAGCAAGTTTTTCCTTAATTGGATCACCCAAGGTTTATCGAACTCAGGGAGGAAGAGGTCAAAGATATCCCTCTCAAGCAACCCTGCAATCACGATACAAGAAGTCTCTTGTGTCCCCAACACACCTAATACACTTGTCGATGTATAGGTGCACTAGTTCGGCGAAGAGATAGTGAAATACAAGTAGTATGGATGTATATGAGTGGTAATAGTAATCTGAATAAAATATGGCAGCGAGTAAACATGCAACAGAAAAGTAAGCGGTGTTTGCAGTATTGGAAACAAGGCCTAGGGATCATACTTTCACTAGTGGACACTCTCAACATTGATCGCATAATAAATAATAACTTCTTCTCATTTGTGCTACATACACTCTTTGTTGGATGACAAACACCATTCATTGTGTAGGGCTACAAGAGCACCTCAATGCCGGAGTTAACAAGCTCCACAACATTCGATGTTCATATTTAAATAACCTTAGAGCATAATAGATCTTTGCAAAATAAACCGAGTACTAACATAGCATACACACTGTCACCATTACACTATGAAAGGGGGAATAGATCACATCAATACTATCATAGCGATAATCAACTCCATAACCTACAAGAGATTATGATCATAATCTACGACAAGAACCACACGATGCACACACTGTCACCATTACACCATGCAGGAGGAATAGACTACTTTAATAACATCACATGAGTAGCACATAACTAGTAGCGATACAAAGCTCATCATATGGATCTCAATCATGCAAGCAATTCATGAGATCATTGTATTGGAGTACAGAGAGAGAGATTAACCACATAGCTACGGAGAGCCCTCAGCCCCAGGGAGAACTACTCCTCCTCATCATGGAAACAGCGATGGTGGTGAAGATGTCGGTGGAGATGGTTTACGGGCAATTCCCCGTCCAGCGGCGTGCGGAACAGAGACTTCGTCCCCGAATCTTGATTTCGCGATGGCGGCGGCTCTGGAAGGTTTTCTCGGGTTCGTCAATCGTCATAGGGTTTTCGCGACGGAGACCTTAAGTAGGCGGAAGGGGAGCCTCGGAGGGGCCCTGGTGGGCCCACACACTAGGGGGGCGCGCCCCACCCTTGGCCGCGCCGCCCTGGCGTGTGGGGCCCCCCTGGCTCCTCTCCGGTACTTCTTCGATGCTCTGGAACCTTCCGGGAAAAATAAGGTGCTGGGCGTTGATTTCGTCCGATTCCGAGAATATTTCCTTACTAGGATTTCTGAAACCAAAAACAGCAGAAAACAGGAACTGGCACTTCGGCATCTCGTCAATAGGTTAGTTCCGGAAAACGCATCAAAACGATGTAAAGTGTGTATAAAACATGTAAGTATCATCATAAAAGTAGCATGGAACATAAGAAATTATAGATACGTTTGGGACGTATCAAGCATCCCCAAGCTTAGTTCCTACTCGCCCTCGAGTAGGTAAACGATAACAAAGATAATTTCTTAAGTGACATGCTATCATAATCTTGATCAATACTATTGTAAAGCATATGAGATGAATGAAGTGATTCAAAGCAATGGTAAAGATAATGACTAAACAATTGAATCATATAGCAAAGACTTTTCACGAATAGTACTTTCAAGGCAAGCATCAATAAGACTTGCATAAGAGCTAACTCATAAGCAATAAATTCTTAGTAAAAAGCTTTGAAACAACTGATGCGCGTAATGTACACGTCCGTTGGGAACCCCAAGAGGAAGGTATGATGCGCACAGCGACAAGTTTTCCCTCTAAAGAAACCAAGGTTATCGAACCAGGAGCCAAGAAGCACGTGAAGGTTGTTGGTGGAGGCATGTAGTGCGGCGCAACACCAGTGAAACCGGCGCCAACGTGGAACCTGCACAACACAATCAAAGTACTTTGCCCCAACGTAATAGTGAGGTTGTCAATCTCACCGGCTTGCTGAAAACAAAGGATTAAGCGTATCGAGTGGAAGATGGTGGTTGTTTGCAAAGAACAATAAAAGCAGTAGAATGTATTCAGATGTAAAAGAATGGACCGGGGTCCACAGTTCACTAGTGGTGTCTCTCCAATAAGATAACTAGCATGCTGGGTGAACAAATTACAAGTGAGCAATTGACAAATAAAGATTCAATACATATCAACGATGATTACTATGTGATTTAATCAGGCATTACGCTATCCAGGATGCATCTATGCCTAAATAATCCACCTTCAGTTATCATCCGAACCCTTCCGTATTAAGTAAACAACAGATAATTGCATTAAGTATGATGGTAATGTAATCAACACAAATATCCTTAGACAAAGCATCAATTTTTTATCCCTAGTAGCAACAGCACATCCACAACCTTAGAACTTTCTCTCACTGTCCCAGATTAAATGGAGGCATGAACCCACTATCGAGCATAATTACTCTCTCTTGAGTTACAAGTATCAACTTGGCCAGAGCCTCTACTAGCAACGGAGAGCATGCAAGAACATAAACAACACATATATGATAGATTGATAATCAACTTAACATAGTATTCTCTATTCATCGGATCTCGCCAAACACAACATGTAGCATTACAAATAGATGATCTTGATCATGTTAGGCAGCTCACAAGATCTATAACAATGAAAGCACAAGCGGAGAAGACAACCATCTAGCTACTGCTATGGACCCATAGTCCAAGGATGAACTACTCACGCATCAATCCGGAGGCGGGCATGATGATGTAGAGCCCTCCGGTGATGATTCTCTCCGGCAGGGTGCGGGAGGCGATCTCCGAATCCCCCGAGATGGGACGCGGCGGCGCCTCGCAATGTTTCCGTATCGTGGCTCGGCACGGGGTTTCGCGACGGAGGCTTTAAGTAGGCGGAAGGGTAGGTCGGGGCGTCACGAGGCCCACACCACGCGCCGCGACCAGGGCTTGGGCCGCCGCCTGGGTGTCGCCACCTTGTGGCCCCACTTCGTCTCTTCGGACTTCCGGAAGCTTCGTGCAAAAATAGCCCTGGGCGTTGATTTCGTCCAATTCCGAGAATATTTCCTTACTAGGATTTCTGAAACCAAAAACAGCAGAAAAAAAGCAACTGGCACTTCGGCATCTTGTTAATAGGTTAGTGCCGGAAAATGTAAAATAATGTTGTAAAGTGTGTATAAAACATTCAATTATTGTAATAAAAGTAGCATGGAACATAAGAAATTATAGATACGTTTGCGACGTATCAAGCATCCCCAAGCTTAGTTCCTACTCGTCCTCGAGTAGGTAAACGATAACACAAATAATTTCTGAAATGACATGCTACCAACATAATCTTGATCAACATTATTGTAAAGCATATGAGATGAATGGAGTGATCTGAACAAAAGATTGCTAACAAAGATAATGACTAAGCAAATGAATCATATAGCAAAACTTTTCATGAATAATACTTTCAAACAAGTATCAATAAGACTTGCATAAGAGCTAACTCATAAGCAATAAATTCATAGTAGAATGCATTGAAGCAACACAAAGGATGATTAAGTTTCAGCAATTGCTTTCAACTTGTAACATGTATATCTCATGGATATTTGTCAACATAGAGTAATATAACAGGTGCAATAAGTAAACATGTAAGAATCAATGCACACAGTTAACACAAGTGTTTGCTTCTAAGATAGAAGGGAATGGGTAAACTGACTCAACAATAAAGTAAAAGATTGGCCCTTCGCAGAGGGAAGCATTGATTACTATTTTTGTGCTAGAGCTTTTGTTTTGAAAACATAGAAACAATTTTGTCAACGGTAGTAATAATTCATATGTGCTATGCATAATACTTCCTACAAGTTGCATGCCTCATGCATAGAGTACCAATAGTGCTCGCACCTTGTCCTACTATCTCGGAAAACACGGATTCTCATCGCATAACATATGCTTCAACCAAGTGTCACAAAGGGGTACCTCTATGCCGCCTGTACAAGTGTCTAAGGAGAAAGCACGCATTGGATTTCTCGCTTTTGATTATTCTCAACTTAGACATCCATACCGGGACAACATAGACAACAGATAATGGACTCCTCTTTTAATGCTTAAGCATTCAACAACAGTTAATATTCTCATAAGTGATTGAGGTTGTATGTCCAAACTGAAACTTCCACCATGATACATGGCTTTAGTTAGCGGCCCAATGTTCTTCTCTAACATATGCATACTCAAACCATTTGATCGTGAAGTCCACTACTTCAGACAAGACGAACATGCATAGCATCTCACATGATATCCAACAAAGATAAAGTTGATGGCGTCCCCAGAAAACATGGTTACCGCTCAACAAGCAACTTATAAGAATTAAGACACATAACTACATATTCATCACCACAATAGTTTTTAAGCTATTTGTCCCATGAGCTATATATTGTAAAGGTAGAGGAATGAAATTTAAAGGTAGCACTCAAGTAATTTACTTTGGAATGGCAGAAAAATACCACATAATAGGTAGATATGGTGGACACAAATGGCATGGAGTTTGGCTCAAGGTGTTTGGATGCACGAGAAGCATTTCCTCTCAGTACAAGGTTTGGGCTAGCAAGGTTGTTTGAAGCAAACACAAGTATGAACAGGTACATCAAAACTCACACAAGAACATATTGCAAGCATTATAAGGCTCTACACTGTCTTCCTTGTTGTTCAAACACTTTACCCGAAAATATCTAGACTTAGAGAGATCAATCATGCAAACCAAATTAAACAAGCTCTACATTAGTTCTTCATTAATAGATTAAACTACATGATGCAAGAGCTTAAACATGATCTATGAGAGCTCAAACAATTGCCAAATTTACCAAACCATATGCAGCATTTTCCAATTCCAACCAAATAGCAATTTAACGAAGCAATTAGCTTTCGCCATGAACATTAAAGCACAATTAAGAACACAAGTGTTCCATATGAAAAACGGAGCGTAATATCTCCAATATAAGAATGGCGGGATCCAACTTTATTCAAAATTAACAAAAATAAACCGACGCTCCAAGTAAAGAACATAAGAATGTGACAGAATAAAAATATAGTTTCACTAGAAGTGACCTGATAATGTTGTCGATGAAGAAGGGGATGCCTTGGGCATCCCCAAGCTTAGATGCTTGAGTCTTCTTAAAATAGGCAGGGATGAACCACCGGGCATCCCCAAGCTTAGACCTTTCACTCTTCTTGATCATAGTATATCATCCTCTTCTCTTGACCCTTGAAAACTCCTTCACACAAACTTCAAGCAAACTCATGAGAGGGTTAGTGCATAACCACAAATTCACATATTAAGAGGTGACACAATCATTCTTAATACTTCTGGACATTGCACAAAGCTTCTGAAAGTTAATGGAACAAAGAAACTCATTCAACATAGCAAAAGCGGCAATGCGAAATAAAAGACAGAATCTGTCAAAAACAGAACAGTCCGTAAAGATGCATCTGGAATGGGCACTTAACTTGCTCAAATGGAAAAACTCAAAACTAATGAAAGTTGCGTACATATCTGAGGATCATGCTCATAAATTTGCAGATTTTTTCGAATTTTTTACAGAGAGTTGTGCCAGAATTCGTGACAGACAGCAATGCTGTTTCTGCGCAGCGATCCCAAATATAACATCAACTTTAACATAGAAACTTTACTTGGCACAAAAACATGATAAGTAGAGGTTGCTACAGTAGTAAACAACTTCCAAGACTCAACAAAACAAAAATTGCTGTAGTAAAATGAACACATGGGTTATCTCCCAAGAAGTGCTTTTCTTTAACGCCTTTCAGCTAGGCGCAGAAAGTGCAAATCAAGTAACATCAAGAGACGAAGCATCAACATCATAGCTTGTTCTAATAATAGAATCAAAAGGAAACTTCATTCTCTTTCTAGGGAAGTGTTCCATACCTTTCTTGAGAGGAAATTGATATTTAATATTACCTTCCCTCATATCAATAACAGCACCAACGGTTCGAAGAAAAGGTCTTCCCAACACAATAGGACAAGATGCATTGCATTCGATATCCAAGACAACAAAATAAACGGGGACAAGGTTATTGTTAACCATAATGCGCACATTATCAATCCTCCCAAAGGTTTCTTTTTAACATTATCAGCAAGATTAACATCCAAATAACAATTCTTCAATGGTGGCAAGTCAAGCATATCATAAATCTTTTTAGGCATAACAGAAATACTTGCACCAAGATCACATAAAGCATTACACTCAAAATCATTGAATTTCATTTTAATGATGGGCTCCCAACCATCTTCTAATTTCCTAGGAATAGAAGCTTCAAGTTTTAATTTCTCTTCCCTAGCTTTAATGAGAGCATTTGTAATGTGTTTTGTAAAGGCTAAATTTATAGCACTAGCATTGGGACTTCTAGCAAGTTTTTGTAAGAACTTTATAACTTCAGTAATATGACAATCATCAAAGTTTAAACCATTATGTTCTACAGCAATGGAATCATTGTCACCAATATTTTGAAAAATTTCAGCAGTTTTATCACAAACAGCAGTTTCAGCAGTTTCAGGCAATTTTGTGCGCTTTGCACTAGGAGTAGAAACATTGCCAACACCAATTATTTTACCATTGATAGTAGGAGGTGCAGCAACATGTGAAGAATCAACATTACTAGTGGTGGTAATAGTCCATACTTTAGCTACATTATTTTCTTTAGCAAGTTTTTCTTTTTCTTCTCTATCCCACCTAGCATGCAATTCAGCCAACAATCTAATATTATCATTAATTCTAACTTGGATGGCATTTGTTTTAGCAAACCTAGCATCTTCAACTTTCTCAGGCATAACTTTTAATTTTAAAAGATCAACATCAAGAGCAAGACTATCAACCTTAGAAGCAAGAATATCAATTTTACCAAGCTTTTCTTCAACAGTTTTATTGAAAGCAGTTTGTGTACTAATAAATTCTTTAAGCATCACTTCAAGACCAGAGGGTACACTCTTATTATTATTGTAAGAATTACCATAAGAATTACCATAACCATTACCATTATTAGAAGGATATGGCCTAAAGTTGTTGTTACCATAATTATTCCTATAAGCATTGTTGTTGAAATTATTGCTCTTAATGAAATTCACATCAACATTTTCTTCTTGAGCAACCAATGAAGCTAAAGGAACATTATTAGGATCAATATGAGATCTACCATTTGCAATCATAGACATAATAGCATCAATCTTATCACCCAAAGAAGAGGTTTCTTCAACAAAATTTACCTTCTTACCTTGAGGAGTTCTTTCAGTGTGCCATTCAGAGTAATTGATCATCATATCATCAAGTAGTTTAGTTGCGGCGCCCAGGGTGATGGACATAAAAGTACCTCCAGCAGCTGAATCCAATAGGTTCCTTGAGGAAAAATTCAATCCTGCATAAAAGGTTTGGATGATCATCCAAGTAGTCAGTCCATGGGTTGGGCAATTCTTTACCAAAGATTTCATTCTCTCCCATGCTTGAGCAACATGTTCATTATCAAATTGTTTAAAATTCATTATGCTACTTCTCAAAGATATAATTTTAGCAGGAGGATAATATTTACTAATAAAAGCATCTTTGCATTTAGTCCATGAATCAATACTATTTTTAGGCAAAGAAAGCAACCAATCTTTAGCTCTTCCTCTTAATGAGAAAGGAAACAATTTCAGTTTTATAATATCACCATCTATATCCTTATACTTTTGCATTTCACAAAGTTCAACAAAATTATTAAGATGGGCAGCAGCATCATCAGTACTAACACCAGAAAATTGCTCTCTCATAACAAGATTCAGTAAAGCAGGTTTAATTTCATAGAATTCTGCTGTAGTAGCAGGTGGAGCAATAGGAGTACATATAAAATCATTATTATTTGTGCTAGTGAAGTCACACAACTTAGTATTTTCAGGAGTACCCATTATAACAGTAGTAAAAGTAAACTAAGCAAATAAAGTAAAGACAAGTAACTAATTTTTTTGTGTTTTTGATATAGAGAACAAGACAGTAAATAAAGTAAAGCTAGCAACTAATTTTTTGTGTTTTGTTTAAGTGCAGCAAACAAAGTAGTAAATAAAATAAAGCAAGACAAAACAAAGTAAAGAGATTGGAAGTGGAGTCTCCCCTTGCAGCGTGTCTTGATCTCCCCGGCAACGGCGCCAGAAAAAGTTGCTGGCGTGCAGTTGACGTGGGAGATAGAAATCTTTGTGGTATAACTTTTCTTCAGATTCCCGGCAACGGCGCCAGAAAAAGTTGCTTGATGCACGTTGATGAGGTCTAAGACCCCGATTGTGGCCCGATCTCGCGAATGACCCAAGAATCAAAGGGGGAAAGAGAGGGAGAGGCGGAAGAACACGAAGAACGCGAAGAACACACGAAGAACCACGCACACCAACCCGATACAATCGATGCTTACCCTCACGGCTCGATGGACCGTGCCAATAGAATCCGCCCGGAAGAGACTCGAGGTAGAATTCCGAGAGGAGAGACCGGTGGGGAGGATGAATCAAGGAGTGGGAGAGAGAGTGGATACACTAGAATCTCTCACTACCAAATCCATACATCCACAAGGGTGGCCTTGATTACAGAGGGATGATACCCAAGGGAGACTAAGCTCAAAGTTAGGTTTGAGTTCTAAACAAGTCTGAAAAGTAAAGGAGGGGTTCCAGCTACTTATATAGGGACACACAGCCAGCAAGGGCGAACAGGTACGCGAATGGATAAGTTAAGGCAGTTTGGTGGGGTATTCCCGTCGGATCCGGTTGTGCGTCCGGTCAGACCGGGCCTGTGACCGGGCTGTCCGGCCAGGGGTCCGGTCTGACCGGGCCTGTGACCGGGCTGTCCGGTCATGGGTCCGGTCGACCGGTCGCCAACCGGGAATCTGCGAAGAGTCCGGTCCTGGGTCCGGTCGTCGTCCGGTACGAGGGAGCTGGCCCGGTTTGCGCCCGGTTGACCGGGCCTGTGGCCGGGGCGTCCGGTCGTGGGTCCGGTCTGACCGGGTCCTGGACCGGCCAGCTTCCGTCTCTTCCTTGGCGCTCTTCGGGCGACGTCGGCTTCGGCTTCATGATCATCTTCAGGTTCCGCTGCTCCTCTCCTTCCCTTGACCATGGCGTCTCATCCTCTCCGGGGTCTTGATGCTCCACGTACCTAATCACACAAAGTGTTTCGGCATGAGGTAGCATTCCATCCAATGGTGTACCGAGGTTGAGGGTAGTGAGGAGCGAGTTCACCTTGTCATGTATTGCTTTAGCTCGAGCCCGTGTCATTGGTCCACTTGGGGGACTTGTTGGCCTTGATGTAGTGTCGTTGGCGAGCGGGGCTACATCATCTCCCCCCCCCCTCGACTCTTGTCCTTCCTCATCTCCATGATGTGGGGATAGATCCGAGACGTTGAAAGTGTTGCTCACCAAGTACTTGGATGTCGGTATGTCGATGACGTAGGCGTTGTTGTTGATGCGCTTGAGTACCTTGAAAGGCCCATCTCCTCTTGGCTTGAGCTTGGAGTTGCGTTCTTGAGGGAACCTTTCTTTCCTTAGGTGAACCCAAACGAGGTCTCCTTCTTCAAACACTCGTTCTTTCTTCTTGGCGTTGAGGCGGGTAGCTTGGCGAAGGACATGGTCTTGTATGGTTGCTCTTGTTTCTTCATGTAGTTTCTTCATGGCGGTGGTACGCTTGTCGAAGTCCATGTTCGTCCTTTGATGAAGAGGTAGTGGGAGGATGTCGAGTGCCGTTGGAGGTTCGAATCCATAGACGATCATGAAGGGACTCCGTAATGTTGTGGAGTGTTTGGCTCTATTGTAGGCGAACTCCGCGTGGGGGAGGCAATCTTCCCATGACTTCAAGTTTTTCTTCACAAGTGTGCGGAGGAGTGTGGAGAGGCTTCGATTGACCACTTCGGTTTGTCCATCGGTTTGAGGGTGCGAGGACGATGAGAATAAGAGCTTGACTCCAAACTTTGCCATGAGTGACTTCCATAGATAACTCATGAACTTGACGTCTCGATCCGACACAATGCTTGCCGGTATTCCGTGTAGGCGAACCACTTCCCTGAAAAACAATGAAGCAATGTGTGAAGCATCATCGCTCTTATGACATGGTATGAAATGAGCCATTTTTGAGAACCTATCCACTACCACAAAGATTGAATCATGCCCATGCTTTGTTCTTGGTAAGCCTAACACAAAGTCCATGCTTATATCCGACCAAGGTGCATATGGAATGGGTAAAGGTATGTAAAGACCATGGGGATTGGATGTTGACTTAGCTTGTAAGCAAGTGGTGCAACGGTTGCAAAGGCGCTCCACGTCTCGCTTCATGCGTGGCCAATAATAGTGTGTGGATAGCATCGAAAGAGTCTTGTCGCGTCCAAAATGACCCATGAGGCCACCTCCATGTGACTCTTGCAAAAGCAACTTACGAAGAGAAGACTCGGGTATGCAAACTTTGTTAGCTTTAAACAAGTAGCCATCATGCAAATAGAAATCATCAAAACCTCGGTCAACGGAACACTTGGCAAAGATTGGTCCAAAGAAAGAGTCGGATGGGTAAAGCTCTTTGATCTCCTCAAGACCCAAAATGTGAAACTCCAAGCGGGTGAGTAGAAGAGTAATCTTGCGGGAAAGTGCATCCGCAACCACATTTTCCTTGCCCTTTTTGTATTTGATTACATAAGGGAAGGACTCTATGAACTCAACCCACTTAGCATGTCTCTTGTTCAAATTGTGTTGACTTTTCAAATACTTCAAGGACTCATGATCCGAGTGGATAACAAACTCTTTTGGCCAAAGGTAATGTTGCCAAACTTCAAGAACACGAACCAAAGCATAAAGCTCCTTGTCATATATAGGATAGTTGAGGCGTGCGCCGTCCAACTTCTCGCTATAGTATGCCACGGGTTTTCCATTTTGCATGAGGACACCGCCAATCCCAAGGCCACTCGCATCACATTCTATCTCAAATGTTTGAGTGAAATCGGGAAGAACAAGTAATGGTGCCTCGGTGAGTCTCTTTTTCAATTCATCAAAAGCGTTTTGTTGTGCTTTGCCCCAAACAAACGGAACATTCTTTTTAGTAAGCTCATTTAAAGGGCAAGCGATGGTGCTAAAATCTTTCACAAAGCGGCGGTAGAAACCGGCGAGTCCATGAAAACTCCGAACTTGGCCAACATTTGTGGGAGTGGGCCAATTGTGGATGGCCTCAATCTTGGAAGAATCAACTTCAATCCCGTTGGCGGAAACCACAAAACCAAGAAAAACCAATTTGTTTTGAGCGAAATGGCATTTTGGTAGGTTGGCAAAGAGCTTCTCGTGGCGCAAGATGCATAAGACTTCTCTCACATGTTGAACATGGTCCTCGAGATTTTTGCTATAGATGAGGATATCATCAAAGTAAACAACCACGCTCTTGCCAATGAGAGGTCGCAAAATGTGATTCATAAGACGCATGAAAGTCGAAGGAGCATTTGAAAGACCAAATGGCATGACAAGCCATTCATATAGACCAAGCTTGGTCTTGAATGCCGTCTTCCATTCATCACCAATTGCCATGCGAATTTGGTGGTAGCCACTACGCAAATCAATCTTAGAGAAAATGGTGGGACCACTCAATTCATCAAGCATGTCGTCTAAACGCGGAATGGGATGGCGATAACGGACGGTAATGGCATTGATGGGTCGACAATCCATACACATCCGTTGCGTCTCATCCGGTTTAGGCACAAGAATGACGGGAACGGCACAAGGGCTAAGGCTTTCTCGGACGTACCCTTTAGCGAGGAGGTCTTGTATTTGGCGTTGGATCTCCTTGGTATCTTCGGGGTTGGTGCGGTAAGCGGCGCGGTTTGGTAGGGGAGCGCCGGGTATGAGGTCGATGCGATGCTCGATGCCCCGAAGCGGTGGTAGTCCATGAGGTAGCTCGTCGGGGAAGACGTCTTGGAACTCCTTCAAAAGAGACAACAAAGACGAAGGAATGTTGGTTAAGTCGTTAGTCTCCGACGAGAGGCCCTTGCAAATGAGCACGTAGTGTATGGTGGTGGATGGGTTGTCTTTCACTTCTCTCCACTCGCTTTTGGTGGCTAGGAGGACACTCTTTCTCTCACTCATATGTGGGTGGTGGCGCTCACTCTCTTTTTGGTGGGTAGCTCCCTCTCCTCTCAACTCACTATGGTGGGTGTGGTGTTGTGCCCTCGCTAAAGCCTTCGCATTGTCGGCGATGATTTGGCTAGGAGTCATTGGGCGAAGCTCGAACTTCTTGTCCTTGACCTTGAAGGTGTATGCATTGGAGTAACCATCATGTATGGCCTTCTTGTCAAATTGCCATGGGCGGCCAAGCAACATGTGGCACACGGTCATAGGCACCACGTCACACTCAACGGTGTCTTCATAGGGTCCTATCTTGAAGTTGACGGTGACGGTGTGTTGAATCTTGACATTGCCCTTGTCGCTCAACCATTGGACATGGTATGGATGAGGATGTTTGCGAAGCGTGAGGTTGAGCTTCTCACATAGCTCGGTGCTTGCCAAGTTGTGGCAACTCCCACCGTCGATGATGACCTTGATTGACTTGCCACCAATGCCGGCACGCGTTTGGAAGATGTTGCATCTTTGGTCTTCCATAGCTTGGGGTTGAGTGGTGAGCACTCTTGTGACCACAAGTGAAGGGCTTGGATCGTGTGTGCATAAGAGAGGGTCTTCTCCACTTTCTTCATCATAGTCTTCCTCATTAGCAACGGCGGCTTGCACTAGGGCTTCATATTCGCCCTCACTTAGCGTTTCTATGTCACCATTCTCCATAGTGATCATAACCTTGGTGTTCTTGCACTCAAAGGATTTGTGGCCTTGAGTGCCACACTTGAAGCAAGTGACATTGGAGGGTCCCGTAGATGCCTTGGAGGAGGCGGTGGAGGATACCGTTTGCTTCATGCGACTTTGGATAGAAGGTTGCTTGGAAGGTGTAGAGGATGCGGTTGGCTTGACACTTGTTGTGGGAGTTGTTGTAGCAAGTTTGGAGGCGAAGTATTGCTTGGACTTCGAGTACTTGATGTCCTCATTGACTTGACGCTCGGCCTTGGAAGCTTGGTGAACCAACTCAACCATGTTGGAGTATTGTTGGAACTCCACAATTCTCTTGATGGGGTAGTTGAGGCCATTGAAGAACCTAGCGATGGTTTGGTTCTCGGACTCTTGTATGTTTGCTCGCATCATGGTTAACTCCATTTCCTTGAAGAATTCCTCAACGGTCTTGGTGCCTTGCTTCAACTTTTGTAGCTTGTTGAAGAGATCGGTCTTGTAGTGTTTAGGGACAAAGCGGCTTGCATCTCCTCCTTCATGTCTTCCCAAGTATCAATTGGAGGATCACCCTTTTCTTCCCTTAGAGTGACAACTTGTTCCCACCAAGTGTTGGCATAATCTTCAAACTCGAGGGAGGCCATGGCTACTTTCTTGGCACCGGAGTAGTTGTGGATGCGGAAGATCTTGTCAACCTTGAGTGCCCATGAGAGGTATGCCTCGGCATCGTCTTCACCCTTGAACTTGGGCATGTTGAACTTGAGTTTCCCATACATGTTCTCTTCATCTTCCAAGTTTCGGCGGCGAGGACGGATGCCTTCATCTCTTGCGGCTTGGGGTGGTAGAGGAGGTCTTCCACGGCCAACCATAGCATTGGGTTGGCGGTGGAGGTGAACACTAGCTTCACTTGGCTCACGTTGATGAAGTTGTTGCGGATCTTGACGAGGTTGTTGGCGTTGTCCAATGATGGCCCTCTCATCTTGATCATGTTGTGGTTGTCCTCGGCCCCTTTGGTCATGGCGAGGATGGTTCCGGAGGTCACGCCTTGGTGGATCTTGATGACCTTGGTCTTGAGCATCCACATGGGCTTGACGATGAGGTGCCGGGTCCATGTTGTGGAGGACGTTGTCTTGGGGTTGGTCGTCATGCCCATGGTGGGCATGGCGAGCCGCTTGATGACGATCTTGGTGAAGAGCTTGATCTTGTTGAGGACGCTCATGAGGACGAGCATGGCGATGGAACTCTCCGCGCCTTGAGTTTGAGCGAGAATCATCATGACGAGCGTGCGGTCGATGAGAGCGATGATGATCTCCATGCCTTGAGTCGGAGCTTGAGGACGAATGGTGATCATGGGAGTAGTCATCATGTGAGGAGGTCGATGACGATGAGGAAGTAGAGCGATGTCGATGTCGGCGTCCCAAGTTGGTGATGGCGCGCTCGAGGCTATCCATGCGCCTCTCCATGTTTGCATCATTGGCCGTCACTTGATGATGCAAGTTGTCCGTAGCTTCACGAAGAAGATTCATATCTTGGTTCACTTGGCCGAAGTTGTGAGCCACTTCTTCATATTGCTCGTCGATGCGTGTCTCGAACAAGTTGAGTTGGTCCTTGAACTCTTGGCGTTGCACCCATAGGTTGTGTTGAGTGGCCAACCTTTCGGAGGTGCGTAGGACCTCATCCTCCTTTGCTTGGTCTCCGTGCCTATCCATGATAACAAGACAAGAACTATGTTGTGGATGTTAGTGGGAGGAGACTACCTCTCACTCTTACCGTGGTAAGATAGTATTGAGGCAATCAACCAAGCCGAAAGTAAGACCAATTGTATCGGGACACACACAAAGGCACACGCAAAAGCTAGCAAATATGGTGTTAGGAGTGGATGGTGGAAAGCCAAAAGACGAAATCCAAAATCGAGTATGTTGTTAAGAGTGGGTAAGGTCCAAAAATCAAGTGTCAAAGTGGAGATCACTATAAACACGGAAAAATGTGGAACTCACACACGGGATGAGCGGGGTTAGTGCAACCAAGGAACGAGCGGAAAAAGGAAAAACCCCAAAGCAAGGGTGCTCAATGTCACACTAACGCAAGAAGAGGTCGAAGCTAGGTTGCATAGAGTAGAAACACCAAGATTCGCACGAGGTCTCTCTTCTCTATCTCTCTTGCTTGCTTAAAAGCTTTTCACTCTTTTTGTATCGGTGGCACTTTGCACTTTGCTCTTTTTTTTTCACTAGCACACTATGCTCTTACTCTTTTGCGTGCCACTCACGAGCTCCACTTATGAGCTTTACTCACACAACGCACACCCTCACGGTCGGGACCTCGTGCGATGTTTCGCAACACTCGAAAGCTTCGCTCGTGGGATAGATCGCAAAAAGAAGAGGGCTACAAGGGTTACTGCAAGTTATACCTGCGATGGTGGAGATGATGGTGGTGGTGGTGGTCGGCGGTGGTGTTAGTCGATGTCGAAGACGGGAGCCCGGTCGGTGGTCCGGTTGGACCGGGGCTGGTGCCGGCGTGTCCGGTCTGGCGGCCGGTCGGACCGGTCTCTCCGGCTGTCCGGTCGTGCGGCCGGTTGGCCGGGTGCTGCGCCGGATGGTCCGGTCTGGGGGCCGGTTGACCGGGTTCGAAACCGGGTTTCTCGATTTGGAGCTTTCTCTCTCCTGTTCTTCCCCAAACCAAAACCAAATCGACCAAAACGAAGGGAAACGATGGAATTGGAGGCTAAAAGTTGGGGAAATAGTAGATCAAGCACAACAACACCAGATCCATGGAGCAAAACCACTCAAAACTCAACCAAATCACAGATCCGTCCAAAGGCAATTTGGGGCTATTTTTTGGAAAAATTTTAGAGACGAAATTGGGTGGGTGGAGGGTCAAATCCGCGGAAACCAAAGGCTGCTGATACCATATGATGATGTCTAAGACCCCGATTGTGGCCCGATCTCGCGAATGACCCAAGAATCAAAGGGGGAAAGAGAGGGAGAGGCGGAAGAACACGAAGAACGCGAAGAACACACGAAGAACCACGCACACCAACCCGATACAATCGATGCTTACCCTCACGGCTCGATGGACCGTGCCAATAGAATCCGCCCGGAAGAGACTCGAGGTAGAATTCCGAGAGGAGAGACCGGTGGGGAGGATGAATCAAGGAGTGGGAGAGAGAGTGGATACACTAGAATCTCTCACTACCAAATCCATACATCCACAAGGGTGGCCTTGATTACAGAGGGATGATACCCAAGGGAGACTAAGCTCAAAGTTAGGTTTGAGTTCTGATACGGGGTGGCCTATGGACACCGCCGCCTCAAGACCGACAAGCCCTCCTCGTGGTCCAATGACACGAGCTCGAGCCAAAGCGCTACATGATAAGGTGAACTCACTCCTCACTACCCTTGATCTCGATACCCCATTGGATGGGCTGCTACCTCAGGCCGATATGCTTTGTGTTATCAGGTATGAACCTCGAGAGAAGGACAGCACAGCAGACCCGAAGATGGACAAGGAAGAAGGAGAAGAAGAGTCCCAGCTGAAGGACGCCCCTGCTCACCCCGGCACTGCCGGCCTCAAGACCCCGGCACTGCCGGCCTGCTCACCCCGGCACTGCCGGCCTCCAGACACCGGCACTGCCGGCCCCTCCAGCTGAAGACGCAACCAGCGGCACTGCCGGCCTGGACCCAGCGGCACTGCCGGCCCCACCGGCACTGCCGGCCCTTCCTCACCGGCACTGCCGGCCCCACCCCTGTTGACTTCATCTCAACCGTCGATTTCGCATCCATGGACCAGGATAATTTATGTAATTCCGACTTTACCCCTGTACGAATCTGGGTCTATAAATACCTCACCCCTTCCTCCAGATTAGGGTTAGAGATGAACTAAGAAGAAACTTGAGCTTTGCTCCTACCCATGAGGGAAACCCTAGATCTATGATCTTGTATCCACCCGGGCTCCTTATCGAATCCTATTGTATCTCTTTGGTGACTTCTACCAATCTTAGTCTTTTGCTTGCACTTCTACCTATTTGGTCTTTTGCTTGCACTTCTATTGAGTTTGGTCTTTTCACCCTTCTAGATTCATAGGATCTTCGATTTGTCGATCTCTTTGCGGGACTTCTACCGGAAGGTCTTTTCTCGCAACCTCCATCGAGTAGGTGTATCGGGCCTACGAGAGAAAACCGGTTTGTGTGCGTGCGTGAGTTGTATCCCCACGAGTTCTTCGCCGTGTTCATCGTGTTCATCGTGTTCATCCACCTCCCCCACGAAATCCACCCAAATCCGTGAAGATCGGGCACATCCCCGGGCTTAGCCTCATCATATGGTATCAGCAGCTCTTGGGTTGCCACGGATTTGACCCCCACATCACCAATTTCGCCCAAAAAATTTCCAAAAAATTTCCCAAAAAATAGCCCCAAATTGGCCTTGGATCGATCTCTCGATTTGTTGAGTTATTTGTGGTTTTGCTCCAATAGAAACTTGTCTTGGGTGTTGATCTACTATTCCCCCAACTTTTCCCACCAGTTTGTGCCAATTTTCCCACGAAATCGAAGATTTTCGGGTCAGTTTTCCGCCAAATCGACGAACAGCAGCTGAGGCCGGCACTGCCGCCCCACCGGTCAGGCCGGAACTGCCGCCGCCCAGACGCCGGCACTGCCGCTGGCCCCGAAATTTTTCACACTTTCTTCGTTTTTCGTTTTGGCACTAACCCCTTGTGTTTGGACTTCGTTGTGTGTGCCATTTCAGCTACCACTAAGCTTCCGCAACATCAACTACGACGACGGCACCCCGAGGATCCAAGCGGTTCATTTGACACCTTCCACCATAGCAAGTTCAAGGTCGTCGGCCACCGTCATCAAGTGGTATAACTTGCCCCCTAACTTGTAGCCCTAGCTTCCTTTGCGTACCTTTCCTATCGAGAGTGGCTTTCTAGTGTTGCGAAGCATTGCGCAAGCGTCCCGACCGTGAGGGTGTGCGTGTGTTGAGCAAAGCTACGAAGCAAGCTCGTGTGAAAAGATAGGCAAAAGAAGTGTGACATACTTACATAGATAGTGAGAAAAAGAAAGCTTCTAAGCATACAAAAAAAGAGAAAAAAGAAAAAGAGTGTGAGTGACACCTATACACAAAAGAGTCCAAAGCTTATAAGCAAAAGAGAGAAAAGAGAAGAGAGGCGTCTTGCGCAAATCTTGTTGCTTCTCAATTTTGCAACCAAGCCACGGTCTCTCTTGCGTTAGCGTGACACCGAGCTAGTAGTCTTCGTTAGGACCAATTTTGTTCGTGCTCATTTTCCGTCGCGCTAACCCCATTTTGTCCCACGCGTGTGTTCCACCTTGTGTATGCCTTTTGTGATCACCGCCTTTGACTTGTGACTTTTGGATCTTACCCACTTTTGACAATAGACTTTTCGTTTGGTTCTTCCATTTGGCTTTCCACATCCATACCTAACACCATATAGAGTTTTGTTTTTGTGTGTGTAACCGGTTGTTCCTCACCTAGATACACCTTTTCGATTTTGGTTTGCAAGTTTTGACATTCTTGGTAGTTTTTCCTAACCACCCACCACATAGTTCTTGTTTTAGTTGTAACCATGTCTAGTGGAGAAGGGAACCAACTACCGATGACGCGGCACCAACATTGGATAGCTACTCAAGCCGTCCACGCCAAGCTCAATCAATTTGAAGCCATGCTCAAGGATACCAACGTCCGCTATGAAGAAAGAGCTCAAGTGCAAAGGATTGACCTCAACAATCAAGTTCAAGAACTCAATGAGAAGATTGAAACTCAAGGCAATGAGTTGAAGGCAACACTCGCCATGCAAGGTCAAGAAACAAGAGAAATGAAGACGGCGTTGGACAACATCCTCCATACACTCAACCGACAAGAAGATAGAAGACACCATTCAAGGTCTTCACGCTCTCATAGCTCAAGGTCACGAGCTCCTACATCGTCGCATCATGATTCCAATCAAGACCCACGCCACCATAATGTGGATGCTCAAGTGCTTCAACAACAAGCTCAAGAAGCGGAGCAAGCACGACTTCGACTTGTCCAAGAACGTCTACGCCTTGAAGAAGAACGCCTTCAACAAGAACATCTCCATGCTCAATTCCAAGAGGAACAACAACGTCTTCGTCATGATCAAGATCTCCTTCATGCACGTGAGCAAGAAAGGCTCCGCCAAGAGCAAGAGGCACGTCATCATCAAGGGCAACCTCGCCCATCTCAAGTGGCCAATGCTCAAAGGCACCACCATAATGCCGAACAAGAAGTGAACCAAGACCGCCGCATCATCAATGTTGATCAACCTCCTCGTGATAGGGCACCACGCCGTCAAGGTCAAGACAACCGTCGTCATCATGATGATCGCCCTCATGGTAGAAGACCACCTCATCAAGCACGAGATGTTGAGATGGAGGAAGACTCAAATCATCACCAAGCATCAAGTGAAGAAAGTGTGAGGCCTCATCAACGCCACAACCATGATGATCAAGATGAAGGTCATGGAAGACCACCTCCTCCTCAACAACGAAGAAACAACAATGAAGATGCTCAAGGTCCACAACCTCAACCTCAACAACGTCAAGATCATGGTGAAGCAAGACCACCTCCTCGACGCAATGACCGCAATGAGGAAGAAATCTTTGGGAAGCTCAAATTCACCATGCCCAAGTTCCAAGGAGAGGAAGATCCCGACGCATACTTGTCTTGGGTACTCAAGGTTGACAAGATATTCCGCATCCACAACTTCTCCGAAGCAAAGAAAGTTGCCATGGCATCACTTGAGTTTGAAGGATATGCAAATGTTTGGTGGGAAGAGGTCAACAAGAAGCGTGAGAAGGAAGACCTAGCACCCATTGACACATGGGAAGAGATGCAAGAAGTCATGCACACCCGCTTTGTACCAACTCACCACAAGCGTGACCTCTTCAACAAGCTCACTCAACTCAAGCAAAGCTACAAGTCCGTTGAGGAATATTACAAGGAGATGCACATGACCATGATGAGTGCAAATGTGGATGAGCGAGAAGAGCAAACTATGGCAAGATTCTTGAATGGCTTGAACATCCCCGTCAAGAGGATAGTGGAATTCTTGCCTTACAAAAACATGGTTGAGCTACTCCACCAAGCAACAAGGGCCGAGCGCCAAGTGCGAGAAGACCTAGCAAGTGCAAAGACAAAGACCTTCTTCGCCGCAAGAAATGCCATGAATGCCTCCTCAAGCATCAAGAACACAAGTGCACTTGCCTCCAAGGATCCTCCAAAGCAAGCAAGAAGCGCCATCAAGACAACAAGCTTCAAGCCGGAACAATCAACCATGTCCTCCAAAGCTTCCACCGGATCTAGTAACATCACTTGCTTCAAATGTGGTGCTCAAGGACATAAATCCTTTGAATGCAAGAACACAAGAGTTATGATCACTCGAGATGATGGAGATGTGGAGTACTTGAGTGAAGGTGAATATGAAGCCTTGGTACAAGCCGCAACCTCTCATGAAGAAGATGACTTGGAAGACCAAGAGCAAGTCCTATGTGTGCATGATGCAAGCCCTTCTCTTGTGGTGACCAAAGTGTTGACAACCCATGCACTTCCAAATGAAGACCAAAGGTGCAATATCTTCCAAACAAGAGCCGGAATCAATGGCAAGTCAATAAAGGTTATCATCGATGGAGGGAGTTGCCACAATCTTGCAAGCACCGAACTATGCACCAAGCTCAACCTCCCACTCCGGAAACACCCCCATCCCTACCATGTGCAATGGCTAAGTGACAATGGAAATGTGAAGATCCAACACACCGTCACGATATCTTTCAAGATTGGCGCCTATGAAGACACCGTTGATTGTGACGTCGTGCCTATGACGGTGTGCCACATGTTACTTGGTCGCCCTTGGCAATATGACAAGAAAGCCAACCATGATGGCTACACAAATGCCTATAGCTTCAAGGTCCACGACAAGACCTACATCCTACGCCCAATGACTCCTAGCCAAGTAATTGCGGACAATGCAAAGGCTCTAGCGAGGGCTAAGGAAGCCACCATCACTAGTGAGTTGAGAGGTGAGAGAGTGATCCACCAAAAAGAGAGTGAGCGCCAAAAACCATATGTGAGTGAGATGAAGAGTGTCCTCCTAGCTACCAAAAGTGAGATGAGAGAAGTGCACCACAACCCATCCACCACTCCACACTACGTGCTCATTTGCAAGGGCCCTTCGGAGGAGACTAACGACTTAACCAACATTCCTTCGTCTTTGTTGTCTCTTTTGAAGGAATTCCAAGACGTCTTCCCCGACGAGCTACCTCATGGACTACCACCGCTTCGGGGCATTGAACACCGCATCGACCTCATACCCGGCGCTCCCCTTCCAAACCGAGCCGCCTACCGCACCAACCCCGAAGACACAAAGGAGATTCAACGCCAAATACAAGACCTCCTCGCCAAAGGGTACGTTCGAGAAAGCCTTAGCCCTTGCGCCGTTCCCGTGATTCTTGTGCCTAAACCGGATGAGACGCAACGGATGTGTATGGATTGTCGACCCATCAATGCCATTACCGTCCGTTATCGCCATCCCATTCCGCGTTTAGACGACATGCTTGATGAATTGAGTGGTGCCACCATTTTCTCTAAGATTGATTTGCGTAGTGGCTACCACCAAATTCGCATGACAATTGGTGATGAATGGAAGACGGCATTCAAGACCAAGCTTGGTCTATATGAATGGCTTGTCATGCCATTTGGTCTTTCTAATGCTCCTTCGACTTTCATGCGTCTTATGAATCACATTTTGAGACCACTCATTGGCAAGAGCGTGGTTGTTTACTTTGATGACATTCTCATCTATAGCAAAACTCTATGCATATTACGCCACGAGAAGCTCTATGCCAACCTCCCAAAATGCACCTTTGCTCAAAACAAATTGGTTTTTCTTGGTTTTGTGGTTTCCGCCAACGGGATTGAAGTTGATTCTTCCAAAGTTGAGGCCATCCACAATTGGCCCACTCCCACAAATGTTGGTCAAGTTCGAAGCTTCCATGGACTAGCCGGATTTTACCGCCGCTTTGTGAAAGATTTTAGCACCATCGCTTGCCCTTTAAACGAGCTTACTAAAAAGAATGTTCCGTTTGTTTGGGGCAACGCACAACAAAAAGCTTTTGATGAATTGAAAAAGAGACTCACCGAGGCACCACTACTTGTTCTTCCCGATTTTGCTAAAACATTTGAGATAGAATGTGACGCGAGTGGCCTTGGAATCGGTGGTGTCCTCATGCAAAATGGAAAACCCGTGGCATATTATAGTGAGAAGTTGGATGGCGCACGCCTCAACTATCCTATTTATGACAAGGAACTTTACGCTTTGGTTCGTGTTCTTGAAGTTTGGCAACACTATCTTTGGCCAAAAGAGTTCATTATTCACTCCGACCATGAATCTTTGAAGTATTTGAAAAGTCAACACACTTTGAACAAAAGACATGCAAAATGGGTTGAGTTCATTGAGTCCTTTCCATATGTAATCAAATACAAGAAGGGCAAGGACAATGTCGTGGCGGATGCACTTTCCCGCAAGCTCACCCTTTTACTCACTCGTTTGGATTTCCATGTGTTGGGTCTTGATGAAATCAAAGAACAATATGCCTCCGATACCTTCTTTGGCCCAATTTTTGCAAAGTGTTCCATTGAAAAGGGCATCAATGATTTCTATTTGCACCAAGGATTCTTGTTTAAGGGCAACAAACTTTGTGTTCCAATGTCCTCGCTTCGCCTATTGCTCTTACAAGAATCGCATGGTGGTGGTCTCATGGGCCACTTTGGACGAGAGAAGACATATGCCATGCTATCCACTCACTACTATTGGCCAAGAATGTACCGAGACGTGGAACGCCTTTGCCGCCGGTGTACAACATGCTTACAAGCTAAGTCCTCTTCCAATCCATATGGTCTTTATACACCGTTGCCTATTCCTTATGCTCCTTGGTCCGATATAAGCATGGACTTTGTACTAGGATTACCTCGAACTAAATATGGTCATGATTCAATCTTTGTGGTAGTGGATAGATTCTCAAAAATGGCTCATTTTATACCATGTTCCCGAACGGATGATGCTTCACACATTGCCTCCTTGTTTTTTAGGGAAATTGTGAGACTCCACGGTGTACCAAGAAGCATTGTCTCCGACCGAGATGTCAAGTTCATGAGCTATCTTTGGAAGACTCTAATGGCCAAGTTCAACGTCAAGCTTTTGTTCTCATCATCCTCACACCCCCAAACCGATGGGCAAACCGAAGTGGTGAACCGAAGCCTCTCCACACTACTACGAGTCCTTGTCAAGAAGAATTTGAAAGCATGGGAAGATTGCATCCCACATGCGGAGTTTGCCTACAACCGCGCCAAGCACTCCACAACAATGCGAAGCCCATTCATGGTCGTCTACGGGTTTGAACCACCTACGGCGATTGACCTCCTTCCTCTTCCGCTACATGAGCAAGTGAACATGGACATCGACAAGCGAGCACAATACATGAAGAAACTCCATGAAGACACAAGGGCAACAATCGAGCAACAAGTTCTCCGTCAAGCCACAAGACTAAACTTGAAGAAAAAGGCACGGATCTTCAATGAAGGCGACCTAGTGTGGATACACCTTCGCAAGGACCGCTTCCCTCAAGAAAGAAACTCCAAGCTCAAGCCCCGAGGTGATGGTCCCTTCAAGGTCCTCAAGCGCATCAACGACAACGCCTACGTCGTCGACATACCAACATCCAAGTACTTGGTGAGCAACACATTCAATGTGTCCGACCTTTCACCATATCATGGAGATGAGGAGAACATAGAGTCGAGGACGACTCTTTCCCAAGGGGGGGAGATGATACGGGGTGGCCTATGGACACCGCCGCCTCAAGACCGACAAGCCCTCCTCGTGGTCCAATGACACGAGCCCGAGCCAAAGCGCTACATGATAAGGTGAACTCACTCCTCACTACCCTTGATCTCGATACCCCATTGGATGGGCTGCTACCTCAGGCCGATATGCTTTGTGTTATCAGGTATGAACCTCGAGAGAAGGACAGCACAGCAGACCCGAAGATGGACAAGGAAGAAGGAGAAGAAGAGTCCCAGCTGAAGGACGCCCCTGCTCACCCCGGCACTGCCGGCCTCAAGACCCCGGCACTGCCGGCCTGCTCACCCCGGCACTGCCGGCCTCCGGACACCGGCACTACCGGCCCTCCAGCTGAAGACGCAACCAGCGGCACTGCCGGCCCTACCGGCACTGCCGGCCCTTCCTCACCGGCACTGCCGGCCCCACCCCTGTTGACTTCATCTCAACCGTCGATTTCGCATCCATGGACCAGGATAATTTATGTAATTCCGACTTTACCCCTGTACGAATCTGGGTCTATAAATACCTCACCCCTTCCTCCAGATTAGGGTTAGAGATGAACTAAGAAGAAACTTGAGCTTTGCTCCTACCCATGAGGGAAACCCTAGATCTATGATCTTGTATCCACCCGGGCTCCTTATCGAATCCTATTGTATCTCTTTGGTGACTTCTACCAATCTTAGTCTTTTGCTTGCACTTCTACCTATTTGGTCTTTTGCTTGCACTTCTATTGAGTTTGGTCTTTTCACCCTTCTAGATTCATAGGATCTTCGATTTGTCGATCTCTTTGCGGGACTTCTACCGGAAGGTCTTTTCTCGCAACCTCCATCGAGTAGGTGTATCGGGCCTACGAGAAAACCGGTTTGTGTGCGTGCGTGAGTTGTATCCCCACGAGTTCTTCGCCGTGTTCATCGTGTTCATCGTGTTCATCCACCTCCCCCACGAAATCCACCCCAAATCCGTGAAGATCGGGCACATCCCCGGCTTAGCCTCATCAGTTCTAAACAAGTCTGAAAAGTAAAGGAGGGGTTCCAGCTACTTATATAGGGACACACAGCCAGCAAGGGCGAACAGGTACACGAATGGATAAGTTAAGGCAGTTTGGTGGGGTATTCCCATCGGATCCGGTTGTGCGTCCGGTCAGACCGGCCTGTGACCGGGCTGTCCGGCCAGTCCGGTCGACCGGGCCTGTGACCGGGCTGTCCGGTCATGGGTCCGGTCGACCGGTCGCCAACCGGGATTCTGCGAAGAGTCCGGTCCTGGGTCCGGTCGTCGTCCGGTACGAGGGAGCTGGCCCGGTTTGCGCCCGGTTGACCGGGCCTGTGGCCGGGGCGTCCGGTCGTGGGTCCGGTCTGACCGGGTCCTGGACCGGCCAGCTTCCGTCTCTTCCTTGGCGCTCTTCGGGCGACGTCGGCTTCGGCTTCATGATCATCTTCAGGTTCCGCTGCTCCTCTCCTTCCCTTGACCATGGCGTCTCATCCTCTCCGGGGTCTTGATGCTCCACGTACCTAATCACACAAAGTGTTTCGGCATGAGGTAGCATTCCATCCAATGGTGTACCGAGGTTGAGGGTAGTGAGGAGCGAGTTCACCTTGTCATGTATTGCTTTAGCTCGAGCCCGTGTCATTGGTCCACTTGGGGGACTTGTTGGCCTTGATGTAGTGTCGTTGGCGAGCGGGGCTACATCACACGTAATGTACACGTCAGTTGGGAACCCCAAGAGGAAGGTATGATGCGCACAGCGACAAGTTTTCCCTCAGAAAGAAACCAAGGTTATCGAACCAGTAGGAGCCAAGAAGCACGTGAAGGTTGTTGGTGGAGGAATGTAGTGCGGCGCAACACCGGTGAAACCGGCGCCAACGTGGAACCTGCACAACACAATCAAAGTACTTTGCCCCAACGTAACAGTGGTTGTCAATCTCACCGGCTTGCAAAGGAAACAAGGGATTGGTTGTATCGAAAGATGGTGGTTGTTTGCAAAGAGTATGTAGAAGTATTCAGATCAGAATGGGGGTCCAAGTTCACTATAACAGATAAGGTGATGTAATATCCCAGGTTTAGAGGCTATAAAATGAGAGAACACCAAAGTGTGCATTGCATTCATGCATAGAAAATCCGGGGAATTTTCGCGCTTTCAAATAAAACTTACCACAGTAACTGAAGTTTCACTTGACTTGCTGGAATTGAAGTAGATCATCAAGTCAAGCGCTATAAACTTCACTATGATCTTTGCTAAAACCTTGTTTTGGGTAGAGATGATTTGATCTATGGGCTAGATCAAATGAAATTAGTTTTACAACAAACAACACCTTAAGTAAGGGTCAACTACAAGATCTTATAAAAGATCTCAACATGACATTCCTTACAACAACACATGAATAATTATTCAACTATAAAACCAAGAACTCAATTAATTAAGAAACTATTCTATACTTATCTTATCCATGTCTTCTACTAAATAAATGTTCCTAACATGAGTCACATGGTATATCTTTTCAACTACAATGCTTGAACCCAAGTCAAGAACACTCATATTCATTCTTCATTAACCCTTGACCATTCCAATCTTGTTTCCTAACTCATTCCATTAAACCTAGAGAAAGGAGAGAACTATTCATATGCTTATATTATGCATTCAATAGAACCTAACTAAATATTTAAACCTTATCCAAGTGAGGTACTTGTTGATACTAACCAATGATACAAGAAATATAAGTCAAGTACTAAACCCTATTTGACCTAGCTAATACTTAATAGTAAGTAAGAACCTCTTTTACTAGTGATCCAAGAGAGAGGCAAGTGTGGTGATCATTACACCTTGGTAATGATCATAAACCCTAGAGAAACCCTACCTATTAAAAAGAGCTCAACCTAAAGAGGTACACTCAAGTATATTGACTTATACTTGATCTTGGAGAGAGAACCATGATTCACCAATGAATTATTATGAGGCCAATACTTGGATCATTACAATTTAGGTAATGATCATAAACCCTAAGAATCCAAGTGAGTGTGTTGAGAGAAGTATTAAAGAAGAGAGATTAGTGAGGAATAAGTTGATCATGTCTAATGCATGATCTTACCTTATAAATTGAGATGATAAGTTAAACCTATATATGTGAGGTATAGATCTCATTCTTCACATGAAATAATAAGTAACTCATTAGTAGTTAACCAAACCAATACTCATGCCTTGTGTAGAGTAGTTATGATATTAGTTTTAAACCCTGCCTATCCAAACACTTAAGACAAACCTAGCATTGCCTTGATACAATAATTTTACCTAAGTGAGGAGGATAACCCTAGCCAATTTAGCATAACCCTAGCTTATGCTCATATTCTAATCCTAGTTGTGTATCACATTGGTGATCACTATCTAAACCCTAAATTATATTTGAATTTCAATCCAAGTATCACTTTGGATTATAAGTAGAACCCTACCATGCCTCATGCCTATTTATACTTCAACTAGTGAAGCATTACCAAAACCCTAAACCTTTTCACATAGGATCCAATCCACATAAAATATTATGTCCTGACTTGTGTACCATGAATCACAAGTATAAGCCAAGCCATACATGCTTTAGGACTAAATGCCATTTGGTGAGAAGAGTAAAACCAATATCCAATTCTATTTGGTATCCCAAGTAATTGTTTAGTTAACCAAGGAGGGAAATATATCATAGTTTGAACCATCACCTTAGCAAGTGAATTGACCAATGATGAGCTTGGGAATTATCCTAAGTAATCCAAGCTAGAAGTTGCTAATCAAGATTAGTAATTATAGAGTTTATTCAATCATCTTCTCAAACCCTTAGAAGTAATTCTCCACATAAAATCATGATTCATCCCATTCTCAACACCATTTAATTTAAACTCTAGACATAAATTAGAATGCATATGAACAACCAATGTTGTTAAGCACATTAGCAAAACCTAATAATATGTTTAACATGAAAATGAAATTAAACATATTTGATTCCTAAATAAAAAGGAATTGAAATAAATACATAAAAAAATCATGTCTATTTTAAATTTGGAATGAATCTCACAACAATGCTAATTTAATCCAACATTAAATATTTGTTTTGAACACCAAAATGATACAGTAGTTACTATTGTCACATCCTATTGAGATTCAAATGTTTAGAAACCTGCAAAACAAACCAGAATTCAATTTGAATTCAAATCCACAAAATACAAAACAGAAAATATAAATAAAAATAGAAAAGGGAGAAGCTCACCTTGGCAGCCGAAGCAGGCCACCGCAGCCCATGCATAGCCCAACAGCCACCCAGCACCTCAGCCCAGCTTTGGCCCAGCCCAAACATACCCCGTCGCCAGATATTTCACGAGGAGGGGGAAATCATCGTCTTCCTCCGTTCCGAGAAGCAGCTCGCTGTCGAGCTCTCCTCGCTCGGCCGCGCCAAGATACTCGCCGCCGCCCCCTGACGCCTATAAAGATCACTGAGCCGCCGCCGAGAACCCTAACATCAAAATTCCCCATCTCTCTCTGTTTCTATTTCGGGAGAAACCGAAACCCTAGCCCCCGGACCGCCACTTCTCGCCGGTGATTGGAGCTTCCCCGCATCTCTCCGTCGATGCCATCACCATCACCGTCCTCGACTTGCCCAGCTTGAGCAAGGAATCGAGCTGGAGCAGCCCACAGCGACCCCGTCGAGCTCATCGTCTCCGACGACGGTGACAGTCGATTCCGACGACCGGGACCTTCCCAGACCTCGCCGTCGAGCTCCACAGATTCCTGGTGAGCTCCTGCATCTCACAGTGTCCCTGGCCTGCTCAATCGTGCCCCATAGCGCCGCCTCGTCGTTGCTCCTGATCCGCCGCCGCTCGGGCTTGCCGCCGGCAAGGCTCCGGTGACCATTTGGTCACAAAACCACCACCACTCGGGTCGCCTAGTCGCGCTGGTTCGAACTAGCCTACGCATACATCCGCGGGAGCCCTCCGCCGTCGATGCCGTCGTCGATTTCCCGCCGGCAGAGAGCTCTAGTGCCACGTTTTGATTTTGACCCGGTCAGCGGCCAACATGGCAGCTGATGTGGTCATTGGCCCACTAGTCAGCGTGTGTGGGTAGGTTTAACCCGTGTAGCTTTAGTGTTTCCTGTTCAATTTAAAAAAAAAGTAAATAGCTGAAACTTTGCAGAAATAAGGAAAATTCATTTTTGATCAGAAAAATATGAATAATATATCAAAATGCTCACAAAAATAAACTCTATTCAATAAAAATATAAAATAAAAATGTGTGTCAAAATAAAAATTCAATTATTTTAACTTTGTTAATTATGTCTTTTCTTTTATCCTTAATTCAAATAAAATTTAATAATTAGTTAAGTTTGAAAATTAAATAATATCTAATTAGTAATTAAGTAAAATATTAAGATTAATTTTATTTATCATATTTTCATTAACTTAAACATTAATAGAATTTCATAAAACCTAATTTGCAATTTACTGTTTTCTATTTCCTTTAAATAATAATAAAGCAAGAAAATATTTGAAGGCTAATATTATTTTGATAATTTAAAACTTGTTTACTTAAAAAACTTTAGTTAACAAGTTAAGTATTTTAAAACTTAATAACAATTATTAAATCCTGATTTCTAAATTAAACCTTAATAGGAGTTATCCTATTAATTCTTGTGAATATTAATAAAATATTAAAACTATTATTAATTTTGTTCCAAAGTAACTAGTGACCACTTCTCTATTTTTAATTATTAGTTCAAGAGTTGTGTCATAATTTAGAAACCCTAATATTACTATAAGTAAGAATCTTGATTTCATTATTTCATTTCATTATTTCATGTAATCACTTTAAATTAGTTGTAATCCTAAAACCTTAGGGGTTTAACACATGTGATCATGTGAATTTCACTTTACATGTAAAACCTTGATAATTAACCAATGAATGCATGCTCATGATCCACTAGTGCCCCATAAGTGCAAACCCTAGATTATTACTCTCATATAACACCATTAACCATTATTCTTAGTATTCCACCATTGAGTCAATCTCAAGTATCATATCCTAGTAGAATCCCAGTGTGGAACCCTAACACCAATTCTGTATAGTAATGCACCTAACATGCTCCTATCCCACTAAACCCTACTTAGAAAGTAATAAACCACTTAGCTTGGCAACCATTAAAGATTACTTAGTTAAGCAGATGTGAAGTCATAGTAAACCCTAACTCATAGCAACACCTTGACCATCATTCTTTGATATGATACCCATAATCAACCATAGTAATAAACCTGCTAATACTTGCTACTTATAGACCAATTCTATTTAAGAACCCAACTAGTTCCTATTAGAAAACTAAATGAATCCAATAGTAAACCATAGAAACCATAGTTCTTATTTTAAATACTTATTAAATCTTAATCAACATGTTCTTCAAAAGTTATTCTTTTGAAGTTTAAATAAGTAATTATCAACCATGTCCTGTAAAACTTAAAATTGACAACTGTTCTTTACATTTTATCCCACTACTATCCTTTGTGTATATGCTTGTTATGTTGCATTATATTACTTGCTTATGATCTTAATATCACCAACCTTAATAAGAATCTTGTTTGAGAACCATTCTAAAAGTGTAACAAACCCCAAAGAAATCTTTACAACTCATCCATCCTAAATCATCGAGATTAGGTTACGCTCGGGACGATTGCATCTCATACTATGCATTATAGCATCTTTGCTAGTTCTTTAAACATTGTCCTTACCGGACAATGATGGTATTTCAGAATTTGGAGTTCTCACGTATCGAAGCTTTTGCCTGCATAATCTTGCAGTCAAGAAAGGCAAGTTCATCGCTTGCTCATGTCATTTGATTATTTTTATCAAATTATATGCAAAGTACTATACTTATCACTCTTGCATTGAAAAGCAAATATTATTTTACAATTATGAATATGACTATGTGGTGGGCAATGGAACCATGGTATGTGTTGATTGGTGGAGGTTCCATTGCACGGGTACTATTCATCTAGGACTAAGTACCAATGCCGTCCAGTGATTCTAGCGCCGTACATATCGCGTTGACCATAAGATCTATAATGGCTCTGGGGAAGTCAGCTGTATCTTTTCCCTCTCGCATGCCAACGGACTGGTAATAAGGGTTGCCCGTATCAGTCTATCTTTGGTAAAGGTGGGGACATGTGGTCCTGCACAGTCTACCATTAGATATAGGAGAGGGTAGACTTATTATCGGTCTATGAAGGATTGTAAGGGTTGTCCGGATCAGTCTATCTATGGTGTATAGAACAGGGCACATAAGTTGTTCGGATCAGTCTATCTTTGGTAAAGGTGGGGACATGTGGTCCTGCACAGTCTACCATTAGATATAGGAGAGAACAAGTGCCTGTGTTAGTCTACCCATAGATATAGGAGAGGACAGACTTACAAAAGGGTGGGTCTGCGGGGTCGCGGAGAAGGCAGTGATTGGCTTGGATCTTACACCTGGCCCCACACCAAGGAAGTGTGGACGAGCATGCATCTCGGTAAGGTATCAAGGATAAGTTCTCTTATGGGAAAAGTAACGCACCTCTGCAGAGGATACTGAATTGTTGTCACTCCTGTTCCGGGAAGGGAACTGCGAACGCGCAGAAAGGAACTCCATGAAGTTCTAATCAACCTGTGAAGACTGACGGGCATAGTTTTCAGAATAAAATAAACCTTTTGAAGAAATGTTTATGAAAACTTGCATTCGCCTATGACTTTCTGGTCTGTGGCTGTAGCTAGTGCATGATACACCTATTTCCTAATATGAACTTGCTGAGTACGCTCGTACTCATCCCACTCTTAAATCCCCTGCTTAGCTATGGAGTCACCGAAGGAGGAATCTACCGTGGAACTCGAAGACAAAGGAGTCAACTGCAACAAGATGAGGAATCCAAGCAAACAAGTCAATGAAGTCAACTGCTGCAGCAACTAAAGTGAAAACTTAGACTAGTATAGAAGGGAACCTTTCCCTAATCCTAGCACCTAAGTAGCTAGATTTCTATAGCAAGCCTAGTAGCTCTGAAGCTTAAGTTAGCAATAAGTTAGACTACGAGTCGTTCTTCTGGAGCTTTATTTGAAGCTTTACCTCACTGTAAAGTAGGAGGCTGTGTTGATCTTTTGTAAACAGCTTGTGTATCCTTCTATAGACATGCCTTGGACTCGCATATGTTTCTGTTGTACCACTCTGAGGGATGTAATATGAGTGGAACGGTGTTTCACTTGTGTTATGTCAACGACTTGTGTACTACACCATGCAGTGGTACGCTGGGTCACCACAGCTGGTATCAGAGCAAATGCTTTGACCCTAGGATTAAAACCCTTTAAAGGAGACCTATAGGTTTGGTAGTGTCTATAGGAAGTGTATTAGTTAAGTCAACTATGCTAAACCAACTATTCTTTTGACTTGAGATGGGTATTCACTTGAGAATAATCCTGACACACTTGAGTCAATCTTTCTTATCTATTTTTCTTAGGTGAAGTTAGTTAGTTATCTTGCTTCATTCCCAAATAACTAGAACACCATTGGAGCTTAAGATAGTGGGTGGTAGTAGACCACAGTTGGTATACAATACATGGTAGTCCAAAGAGAGGATACAACCATAAGGAAGATATCCTATTGGAAGAAGTATACCAACGCAAGTTATGGTTAAGTAAGAGTCGTTTAAAAGGTCAAATGACTGATGTTAAGTGATGTAAAAATGTTATATAAGGTAGTGTATACCTATGATGAGTCAATCATAGGAGGTAAGGAAGAGTGATAGGAATCATATAAGTCTACTTTTCATGGTAAAGTTGGTAATCATATATGATTCACTTGAGAGTCATGATGTGATGGAGTAGAACATCATGAGTGAGACAACAGGAGTATGATAAGGAGTAGGATTTAAGGAATAGTTCGAAAGCTTAGGCCTTAAAATCCTAATAACGGTACTAAGTATGTTAGAACCATAGTCTTTAATTTAAAGAAGGCTTATTTAGAGCATATCACATAGAAAAATCCTAGAGTTATAGGTGGTATATTCTAAACAATCATGTGTTTAGAGTAGACATGTTAGAACTAATTGTATTACAGGAAGTAGTCCTCAATAGCACATATATATGGTATCCTATTTTGTTAGTACTTCCAAAGAAACTAGGTTAACTTCAACTATCCCAAGCCATTTTGTTTCAAGTTTGTCTCATTGCAAATGTGCAATTAAGATAAATGTTGAGACAAATAGTAGAAATTCACGTATTTGTGCTAAGTATCACAATCAAAACCTTTCTTATGTGGTGTTATATACTACACATCTAAGCCTGATGTCTAGGGATGTCTTACCCAACTATTATATTCGGGCATATAAAGATGTGTATTATAAACACAAAGCTGGATTTTCTTGGATTTTCATTGGATTTTCATTGTTTGACTAGATCCATACATGAAGTTTGAATTTGATATGCAAATGCATGTTGCAATATCAAGATCTTACTTGATGTCATAGGTCTAGAGGGTAAAGGTATTCGTGTGAGGAAGTGACGAATTCTGAAGATTTTGAGGACAAGGTGAAGGTTCACCGGAAGAAGGAAGTAAGTTGTGGGAAGCCACCACAATAATTTGAAGGAAGGACCAATCAAAACTCATTTTTATCCTCAATTGAGGAGTACTTCAACATGGAAGTACCATGAAAGTGAGAAACATAGTGAATATGGAGTAGTATAAGTGGAGCCAGATTCATTCTGGAAGAAGGGAATGCAAGTGAAGTCACTTACGATACTATTTTTATGGTGTCAACAAGTGATTTTCTTGCAAAACAAACCCTAGAAGAAGGAAAATAGACAAGTGAAGTCGCAGCTGGCATAATAAGACCGCAGCTGATATAGGATAATCATGAAGAGAAAGTATGTGAAGTGAGGTATATCTTAACTAAAACTATGTAAGAAGCCACAGCTGGTAGGTAGATATTGCCTAAAAACATAATATAGCCACATCTGGTATTCCGTAGTTGGTAACCGTTTAGTCGGAGGATTCACATCGGATACCCACAACTGTGTGGATACACCGCAAAGAATTCTTCGTGAGACTCTAGAATAGTACAAGCTAAAAGCCAGACCAAGACTAATTTTCTAACCTTGGAGTTTAATGATTAGAAGAAAAGGAGATTGAAGATCATTAGTAAACTCCAAGGGGGAGAGGAAGGCTGAAGGAGAAGTATTAAGTTATGGTTTGTAGTGTGATAGATGGAGAAGAAGGTCTGAACTGAGAGGAAGTCCGATCCTATTTTCATAAGATTGGTGGAAGTATCCATATAATAGTACTCTCAGGAGGTTGTCAGACCAGAAGCCGAGGTTCATATCTCGAGGAAGTAAGGGTTATACCTTAACTTGAGTGGGTAATTGATAATTACTCAGAAGCAGAAGAGCTCAAGTAAGTCTAAGCTAATGAAGTTGGATGAAGAAGATGTCGAAGGACAACCAAAGCTTGAGAAGCTTAAAGACCGAAGGGTTTGACCAAACCAAAACTAATGTTTATTAGAATGATTCCTTTCATGGAACCTAAAGAAACCAAAAGGAGGACAACTAGTATAAACTAGAAGCCCTGATTGGATGGACTAAATGAGTCTAATCCATTCGTAAGAATAAACCACCAGGACCATGCCTATTGTAAATACCTTACTAAGTACCATTACTTTCATTATGGTAGTAAGGGAAAACAATACCTTACTTTAAACCAATCCTTTAGACTTAAGGTTTGGGCACCGCAGCTGGATTACCGCAGCTGGTAGAACCAAGCTTTGAGTACCCAAATAGGAAGCTATCCCCACAACCAATAGTAAAGTCCATTAGAAAGATAAGATGTCCTAATCCAAGGATCTTTGGAGAGGAAGACTATAAGCTTAGAGTGTTGAAAGAAATCATAGAATGGAAGAAAGTATCAGTGCCCGACATCAGAAGACGTCAGGAAGGATCTGGACAAGGGATATATCCAATTATATCTAGTGAGATCACCATGGAGTTTGAAGGATGGTGATCTGTTCAAGTCAGTCCCACCTTCCGAAACATGAGAGCGTTCGAACTTCGGGACGAAGTTCAGTTTAAGGGGGAGAGGCTGTAATATCCCAGATTTAGAGGTTATAAAATGAGAGAACACCAAAGTGTGCATTGCATTCATGCATAGAAAATCGGGGAATTTTCGCGCTTTCAAATAAAACTTACCACAGTAACTGAAGTTTCACTTGACTTGCTGGAATTGAAGTAGATCATCAAGTCAAGCGCTATAAACTTCACTATGATCTTTGCTAAAACCTTGTTTTGGGTAGAGATGATTTGATCTATGGGCTAGATCAAATGAAATTAGTTTTACAACAAACAACACCTTAAGTAAGGGTCAACTACAAGATCTTATAAAAGATCTCAACATGACATTCCTTACAAGAACACATGAATAATTATTCAACTATAAAACCAAGAACTCAATCAACTAAGAAACTATTCTATACTTATCTTATCCATGTCTTCTACTAAATAAATGTTCCTAACATGAGTCACATGGTATATCTTTTCAACTACAATGCTTGAACCCAAGTCAAGAACACTCATATTCATTCTTCATTAACCCTTGACCATTCCAATCTTGTTTCCTAGCTCATTCCATTAAACCTAGAGAAAAGAGAGAACTATTCATATGCTTATATTATGCATTCAATAGAACCTAACTAAATATTTAAATTTTATCCAAGTGAGGTACTTGTTGATACTAACCAATGATACAAGAAATATAAGTCAAGTACTAAACCCTATTTGACCTAGCTAATACTTAATAGTAAGTAAGAACCTCTTTTACTAGTGATCCAAGAGAGAGGCAAGTGTGGTGATCATTACACCTTGGTAATGATCATAAACCCTAAAGAAACCCTACCTATTAAAAAGAGCTCAACCTAAAGAGGTACACTCAAGTATATTGACTTATACTTGATCTTGGAGAGAGAACCATGATTCACCAATAAATTATTATGAGACCAATACTTGGATCATTACAATTTAGGTAATGATCATAAACCCTAAGAATCCAAGTGAGTGTGTTGAGAGAAGTATTAAAGAAGAGAGATTAGTGAGGAATAAGTTGATCATGTCTAATGCATGATCTTACCTTATAAATTGAGATGATAAGTTAAACCTATATATGTGAGGTATAGATCTCATTCTTCACATGAAATAATAAGTAACTCATTAGTAGTTAACCAAACCAATCCTCATGCCTTGTGTAGAGTAGTTATGATATTAGTTTTAAACCCTGCCTATCCAAACACTTAAGACAAACCTAGCATTGCCTTGATACAATAATTTTACCTAAGTGAGGAGGATAACCCTAGCCAATTTAGCATAACCCTAGCTTATGCTCATATTCTAATCCTAGTTGTGTATCACATTGGTGATCACTATCTAAACCCTAAATTATATTTGAATTTCAATCCAAGTATCACTTTGGATTATAAGTAGAACCCTACCATGCCTCATGCCTATTTATACTTCAACTAGTGAAGCATTACCAAAACCCTAAACCTTTTCACATAGGATCCAATCCACGTAAAATATTATGTCCTGACTTGTGTACCATGAATCACAAGTATAAGCCAAGCCATACATGCTTTAGGACTAAATGCCATTTGGTGAGAAGAGTAAAACCAATATCCAATTCTATTTGGTATCCCAAGTAATTGTTTAGTTAACCAAGGAGGGAAATATATCATAGTTTGAACCAACACCTTAGCAAGTGAATTGACCAATGATGAGCTTGGGAATTATCCTAAGTAATCCAAGCTAGAAGTTGTTAATCAAGATTAGTAATTATAGAGTTTATTCAATCATCTTCTCAAACCCTTAGAAGTAATTCTCCACATAAAATCATGATTCATCCCATTCTCAACACCATTTAATTTAAACTCTAGACATAAATTAGAATGCATATGAACAACCAATGTTGTTAAGCACATTAGCAAAACCTAATAATATGTTTAACATGAAAATGAAATTAAACATATTTGATTCCTAAATAAAAAGGAATTGAAATAAATACATAAAAAAATCATGTCTATTTTAAATTTGGAATGAATCTCACAACAATGCTAATTTAATCCAACATTAAATATTTGTTTTGAACACCAAAATGATACAGTAGTTACTATTGTCACATCCTATTGAGATTCAAATGTTTAGAAACCTGCAAAACAAACCAGAATTCAATTTGAATTCAAATCCACAAAATACAAAACAGAAAATATAAATAAAAATAGAAAAGGGAGAAGCTCACCTTGGCAGCCGAAGCAGGCCACCGCAGCCCATGCATAGCCCAACAGCCACCCAGCACCTCAGCCCAGCTTTGGCCCAGCCCAAACATACCCCGTCGCCAGATATTTCACGAGGAGGGAAATCATCGTCTTCCTCCGTTCCGAGAAGCAGCTCGCTGTCGAGCTCTCCTCGCTCGGCCGCGCCAAGATACTCGCCGCCGCCCCCTGACGCCTATAAAGATCACTGAGCCGCCGCCGAGAACCCTAACATCAAAATTCCCCATCTCTCTCTGTTTCTATTTCGGGAGAAACCGAAACCCTAGCCCCCGGACCGCCACTTCTCGCCGGTGATTGGAGCTTCCCCGCATCTCTCCGTCGATGCCATCACCATCACCGTCCTCGACTTGCCCAGCTTGAGCAAGGAATCGAGCTGGAGCAGCCCACAGCGACCCCGTCGAGCTCATCGTCTCCGACGACGGTGACAGTCGATTCCGACGACCGGGACCTTCCCAGACCTCGCCGTCGAGCTCCACAGATTCCTGGTGAGCTCCTGCATCTCACAGTGTCCCTGGCCTGCTCAATCGTGCCCCATAGCGCCGCCTCGTCGTTGCTCCTGATCCGCCGCCGCTCGGGCTTGCCGCCGGCAAGGCTCCGGTGACCATTTGGTCACAAAACCACCACCACTCGGGTCGCCTAGTCGCGCTGGTTCGAACTAGCCTACGCATACATCCGCGGGAGCCCTCCGCCGTCGATGCCGTCGTCGATTTCCCGCCGGCAGAGAGCTCTAGTGCCACGTTTTGATTTTGACCCGGTCAGCGGCCAACATGGCAGCTGATGTGGTCATTGGCCCACTAGTCAGCGTGTGTGGGTAGGTTTAACCCGTGTAGCTTTAGTGTTTCCTGTTCAATTTAAAAAAAACCAGTAAATAGCTGAAACTTTGCAGAAATAAGGAAAATTCATTTTTGATCAGAAAAATATGAATAATATATCAAAATGCTCACAAAAATAAACTCTATTCAATAAAAATATAAAATAAAAATGTGTGTCAAAATAAAAATTCAATTATTTTAACTTTGTTAATTATGTCTTTTCTTTTATCCTTAATTCAAATAAAATTTAATAATTAGTTAAGTTTGAAAATTAAATAATATCTAATTAGTAATTAAGTAAAATATTAAGATTAATTTTATTTATCATATTTTCATTAACTTAAACATTAATAGAATTTCATAAAACCTAATTTGCAATTTACTGTTTTCTATTTTCTTTAAATAATAATAAAGCAAGAAAATATTTGAAGGCTAATATTATTTTGATAATTTAAAACTTGTTTACTTAAACATCTTTAGTTAACAAGTTAAGTATTTTAAAACTTAATAACAATTATTAAACCCTGATTTCTAAATTAAACCTTAATAGGAGTTATCCTATTAATTCTTGTGAATATTAATAAAATATTAAAACTATTATTAATTTTGTTCCAAAGTAACTAGTGACCACTTCTCTATTTTTAATTATTAGTTCAAGAGTTGTGTCATAATTTAGAAACCCTAATATTACTATAAGTAAGAATCTTGATTTCATTATTTCATTTCATTATTTCATGTAATCACTTTAAATTAGTTGTAATCCTAAAACCTTAGGGGTTTAACACATGTGATCATGTGAATTTCACTTTACATGTAAAACCTTGATAATTAACCAATGAATGCATGCTCATGATCCACTAGTGCCCCATAAGTGCAAACCCTAGATTATTACTCTCATATAACACCATTAACCATTATTCTTAGTATTCCACCATTGAGTCAATCTCAAGTATCATATCCTAGTAGAATCCCAGTGTGGAACCCTAACACCAATTCTGTATAGTAATGCACCTAACATGCTCCTATCCCACTAAACCCTACTTAGAAAGTAATAAACCACTTAGCTTGGCAACCATTAAAGATTACTTAGTTAAGCAGATGTGAAGTCATAGTAAACCCTAACTCATAGCAACACCTTGACCATCATTCTTTGATATGATACCCATAATCAACCATAGTAATAAACCTGCTAATACTTGCTACATATAGACCAATTCTATTTAAGAACCCAACTAGTTCCTATTAGAAAACTAAATGAATCCAATAGTAAACCATAGAAACCATAGTTCTTATTTTAAATACTTATTAAATCTTAATCAACATGTTCTTCAAAAGTTATTCTTTTGAAGTTTAAATAAGTAATTATCAACCATGTCCTGTAAAACTTAAAATTGACAACTGTTCTTTACATTTTATCCCACTACTATCCTTTGTGTATATGCTTGTTATGTTGCATTATATTACTTGCTTATGATCTTAATATCACCAACCTTAATAAGAATCTTGTTTGAGAACCATTCTAAAAGTGTAACAAACCCCAAAGAAATCTTTACAACTCATCCATCCTAAATCATCGAGATTAGGTTACGCTCGGGACGATTGCATCTCATACTATGCATTATAGCATCTTTGCTAGTTCTTTAAACATTGTCCTTACCGGACAATGATGGTATTTCAGAATTTGGAGTTCTCACGTATCGAAGCTTTTGCCTGCATAATCTTGCAGTCAAGAAAGGCAAGTTCATCGCTTGCTCATGTCATTTGATTATTTTTATCAAATTATATGCAAAGTACTATACTTATCACTCTTGCATTGAAAAGCAAATATTATTTTACAATTATGAATATGACTATGTGGTGGGCAATGGAACCATGGTATGTGTTGATTGGTGGAGGTTCCATTGCACGGGTACTATTCATCTAGGACTAAGTACCAATGCCGTCCAGTGATTCTAGCGCCGTACATACCGCGTTGACCATAAGATCTATAATGGCTCTGGGGAAGTCAGCTGTATCTTTTCCCTCTCGCATGCCAACGGACTGGTAATAAGGGTTGCCCGTATCAGTCTATCTTTGGTAAAGGTGGGGACATGTGGTCCTGCACAGTCTACCATTAGATATAGGAGAGGGTAGACTTATTATCGGTCTATGAAGGATTGTAAGGGTTGTCCGGATCAGTCTATCTATGGTGTATAGAACAGGGCACATAAGTTGTTCGGATCAGTCTATCTTTGGTAAAGGTGGGGACATGTGGTCCTGCACAGTCTACCATTAGATATAGGAGAGAACAAGTGCCTGTGTTAGTCTACCCATAGATATAGGAGAGGACAGACTTACAAAAGGGTGGGTCTGCGGGGTCGCGGAGAAGGCAGTGATTGGCTTGGATCTTACACCTGGCCCCACACCAAGGAAGTGTGGACGAGCATGCATCTCGGTAAGGTATCAAGGATAAGTTCTCTTATGGGAAAAGTAACGCACCTCTGCAGAGGATACTGAATTGTGACTGTCACTCCCTGTTCCGGGAAGGGAACTGCGAACGCGGCAGGAAAGGAACTCCATGAAGTTCTAATCAACCTGTGAAGACTGACGGGCATAGTTTTCAGAATAAAATAAACCTTTTGAAGAAATGTTTATGAAAACTTGCATTCGCCTATGACTTTCTGGTCTGTGGCTGTAGCTAGTGCATGATACACCTATTTCCCTAATATGAACTTGCTGAGTACGCTCGTACTCATCCCACTCTTAAATCCCCTGCTTAGCTATGGAGTCACCGAAGGAGGAATCTACCGTGGAACTCGAAGACAAAGGAGTCAACTGCAACAAGATGAGGAATCCAAGCAAACAAGTCAATGAAGTCAACTGCTGCAGCAACTAAAGTGGAAACTTAGACTAGTATAGAAGGGAACCTTTCCCTAATCCTAGCACCTAAGTAGCTAGATTTCTATAGCAAGCCTAGTAGCTCTGAAGCTTAAGTTAGCAATAAGTTAGACTACGAGTCGTTCTTCTGGAGCTTTATTTGAAGTTTTACCTCACTGTAAAGTAGGAGGCTGTGTTGATCTTTTGTAAACAGCTTGTGTATCCTTCTATAGACATGCCTTGGACTCGCATATGTTTCTGTTGTACCACTCTGAGGGATGTAATATGAGTGGAACGGTGTTTCACTTGTGTTATGTCAACGACTTGTGTACTACACCATGCAGTGGTATGCTGGGTCACCAGGTGAACAAATTACGAGCAATTGACAAATAAAGATTCAATACATATCAACGATGATTACTATGTGATTTAATCAGGGCATTACGACAAAGTACATAGACCGCTATCCAACATGCATCTATGCCTAAATAATCCACCTTCGGGTTATCATCCGAACCCCTTCCAGTATTAAGTTGTAAACAACAGATAATTGCATTAAGTATGGTGCGTAATGTAATCAACACAAATATCCTTAGACAAAGCATCAATGTTTTATCCCTAGTAGCAACAGCACATCCACAACCTTAGAACTTTCTGTCACTTCCCAGATTAAATGGAGGCATGAACCCACTATCGAGCATAATTACTCCCTCTTGGAGTTACAAGTATCAACTTGGCCAGAGCCTCTACTAGCAACGGAGAGCATGCAAGAACATAAACAACACATATATGATAGATTGATAATCAACTTAACATAGTATTCTCTATTCATCGGATCTCGCCAAACACAACATGTAGCATTACAAATAGATGATCTTGATCATGTTAGGCAGCTCACAAGATCTATAACAATGAAAGCACAAGCGGAGAAGACAACCATCTAGCTACTGCTATGGACCCATAGTCCAAGGATGAACTACTCACGCATCAATCCGGAGGCGGGCATGATGATGTAGAGCCCTCGGTGATGATCCCCTCTCCGGCAGGTGCCGGAGGCGATCTCCTGAATCCCCCGAGATGGGATTGGCGGCGGCGCCTCTCGCAATGTTTTCCGTATCGTGGCTCTCGGCAGGGGGTTTCGCGACGGAGGCTTTAAGTAGGCGGAAGGGTAGGTCAGGCGTCACGAGGCCCACACCACAGGCCGGCGCGGCTTGGGCCGCGCCGCCCTGGTGTGTCGCCACCTCGTGGCCCCACTACGTTTCCTCTTCGGACTGGAAGCTTCGTGCAAAAATAGGCCCCTGAGCGTTGATTTCGTCCAATTCCGAGAATATTTCCTTACTAGGATTTTGAAACCAAAAACAGCAAAAATAGCAACGGCACTTCGGCATCTTGTTAATAGGTTAGTGCCGGAAAATGTAAAATAATGCTGTAAAGTGTGTATAAAACATTCAAGTATTGTAATAAAAGTAGCATGGAACATAAGAAATTATAGATACGTTTGCGACGTATCAACATCACCCAAGATATAAGTTTCAGTTGCTTTCAACTTAAACATGTATATCTCATGGATAATTGTCAACATAAGGTAATATAACAAGTGCAATAGGTAAACATGTAAGAATCAATGCACACAATTTATACAAGTGTTTGCTTCTAAGATAGAAAGAAGTAGGTAAACTGACTCAACAATAAAGTAAAAGAATGGCCCTTGCAGAGGGAAGCATTGATTGCTATATTTGTGCTAGAGCTTTTATTTTGAAAAAATAAAGAGAGCATAAAAAGTAAAGTTTTGAGCGGTGTTTGTTGTTGTCAACGAATGGTAGTGGGCACTCTAACCCCTTGCCAGACAGACTTTCAAAGAGCGGCTCCCATGAAATTTTATTTTGGGTGGCACTCCTTCCAACCTTGCTTTCACAAACCATGGCTAACCGAATCCTCGGGTGCCTGCCAACAATCTCATACCATGAAGGAGTGCCTTTTTATTTTAGTTTTATTTAGATGACACTCCTCCCCACCTTTGCTTTCTCAAGCCATGGCTAACCGAATCCTCGGGTGCCGACCAACAATCACATACCATGGAGGAGTGTCTATTTGTAAATTTATGAAAGTTAATTAATTGGGGCTGGGAACCCCATTGCCAGCTCTTTTTGCAAAATTATTGGATAAGCGGATGAAGCCACTAGTCCATTGGTGAAAGTTGCCCAACAAGATTGAAAGATAAACTCCACATACTTCCTCATGAGCTATAAGACATTGACACAAATAAGAGGTAATAACTTTTGAATTGTTTAAAGATAGCACTCAAGCAATTTACTTTGGAATGGCGGAGAAATACCATGTGGTAGGTAGGTATAGTGGACACAATTGGCATAGTTTTTGTCTCAAGGATTTGGATGCACGAGAAGAATCCCTCTCAATACAAGGCTAGGCTAGCAAGGTTGTTTGAAGCAAACTCAAGTACAAAACGGTGCAGCAAGACTCACATATGAACATATTGTAAGTATTATAAGACTTTACATCGTCTCCTTGTTGTTCAAACACCTTAACCAGAAAATATCTAGACTTAGAGAGACCAATCATGCAAACCAAATTTTAACAAGCTCTATGTAGTTCTTCATTAATAGGTGCAAAGTATATGATTCAAGAGCTTAAACATGATCTATATGAGCACAACAATTGCCAAGTATCAAATTATTCAAGACATTATACCATTTACCACATGAAGCATTTCCTGTTTCCAACCATATAACAATGAACGAAGCAGTTTTCAACCTTCGCCATGAACATTAAAAGTAAAGCTAAGAACACATGTGTTCATATGCAACAGCGGAGCGTGTATCTCTCCCACACAAGCATGAATTTATTCAAAGAATGCAAATAACAAAACGAAAATAAAGGCACACAGACGCTCTAAGTAAAGTACATAAGATGTGATGGAATAAAAATATAGTTTCACTAGAAGAAACCTGATAAGTTGATGAAGAAGGGGATGCCTTGGGCATCCCCAAGATTAGACGCTTGAGTCTTCTTGAAATATGCAGGGATGAACCACGGGGGCATCCCCAAGCTTAGGCTTTTCACTCTTCTCGATCATATATCATCCTCCTCTCTTGACCCTTGAAAACTTCCTTCACACCAACTTAGAGCAAACTCATTAGAGGGTTAGTGCATAATCAAAATTCACATGTTCAGAGGTGACAAAATCATTCTTAACACTTCTGGACATTGCACAAAACTTCTGAAAGTTAATGGAACAAAGAAACCCATTCAACATAGCAAAAGCGGCAATGCGAAATAAAAAGCAGAATCTGTCAAAAACAGTACGTAAAGACGAATTTTGCAGGCACTTAACTTGCTCAGATGGAAAAAATCAAAACTAATGAAAGTTGCGAACATATCTGAGGATCACACACGTAAATTTGTAGATTTTTTTGAGTTACCTACAGAAACTTCTGCGCAAATTCGTGACAGACAGCAAATCTGTTTCTGCGCAGTAATCCAAATCTAGCATCAACTTTAACATAGAGACTTTACTTGGCACAAAAACATGATAAGGAGAGGTTGCTACAGTAGTAAACAACTTCCAAGACTCAACAAAACAGTAGCAAAATAAACACATGGGTTATCTCCCAAGAAGTTCTTTCTTTATAGCCATTAAGATGGGCTCAGTAATTTCAATGATGATGCTTTCATAAGGATGAGAGTCGCAGCAAAGAGAGTATCAAAAAGCAAGTATGAAGCAAATTTAAGCCTAACCCTCTTCCTATGAAAAGGAGTCTTGTACACAGATAAATTCATGAAGAACAAAGTGACAAGCATAAGAAGATAAGACACGAGCAACTTCAAGATTCTCAACATAAAGAGGGGAAACTTAATATTATTAAGATGCATACAACCGTGTTTCCCTCTCTCATAATAACTTTCAGTAGCATCATTGATGAAATCCACAATATAACCATCACTTAAAACATTCTTATCATGGTTCATATGCATAAGGGTATCATTATTTTTGTCATAAGAAAAACTCTTCTCATTAATAGTAATTGGAGCAGGATCATTATTAAGAATTTGAACATGGTAAACAAGTTGCATACTAAGGGAATGGTTTTTGGCAAGCCCATCATAACTATGACAAATTTCATAAGGATAATTGTAACATATGTCATATCCATCTCTATAGCGATTATCTAAACCAGAATATGTAATATCATCATTTTCACTAAAAGTAGAGGTCTCAAATATAGGATCTTCAAGCACAACATCCCCAAGCTTAGAGCTTTCAATATCATCGTTTGAGGGGACATGAATAATGCTATCATCATTACTTTCATAATCAGTACCAAAGAGATTTCCAATATCAAAGGTAGTGTGCTCTTCCAAATCATGATCACTAACATGGGTAAAGGGCATAGGAAGATCATCGTACTCAGATTCATTATCATAATAATCATTAGGAGCAACATACTTACGGTTACCTATTGTTACCTCATACACGCGGGGATATGCTGTTACCTCTTTCTTTTTATTCCCTTCTTCTTCTTCTTCGTTCCCTTCTTCTTCTTCTTCTCCTCGTTCCCTTCTTTAGGAGGGAGAGGCTTGATGAGAGGCTTCTCCACATAACCTGCTTTATTTCCAGAAACAATAGAAGAAACCTTGGAGGATTCCTTCTTTTCATTAATAAGTTTGAAACACATAGCGGTCCTATCATATTTTGGCAAAGTGTCATCTTCTAAAATATTTTGTATGTAAGTATTTGTATGGCAATTATTAATGCAATAAGAAAGACACCCATGCAGGACATCATCAATATCAAGATCGTTAATATTTAACAAAGAAATTTTTCTTGATAACTCTTCACACTTCAAAAATAAGGTAAGTTCATCATGCTGATTAGGAATAATTTCATCATCACAATACAAATTTGCAGCACTCATGGGGTTCGAATTATCATTGGAGGAGCATTGAAAATTAAAATGACCAACTCTATGGCAAAGTTCACAAATAAAAGGATAGAGGGCACACACTTTTTCTCCAAGATCATCTAGAGCCCTAGACCATTTTCTAGTTTTTTCATTCCTATGATGGATACAATATTCATTTTCGATTTGATTAATTCCACAAGGTCTATGTATTCCACAAAAATTAACATGCTTATAGGAAATAGCATTTTCAGAAGTTTGAACATGTTCATTGCAATCATTAATAATAGTTTCATCCTTCATGCAAGCGTCTTTAAAAGGTTCATGATACTTATCAAAATTCTTCCTAGGCAATTCAATGTGAGAAGCAAAAGCTTTATAAAGATTTGCAATAACTTGAGAGTCAAGACCATAAGTAGCACTCATATTTCGAAATTTATCAGTATCCATAAAAGTTTCAATGCATTCATAATCATAATTTATACCTGACTCTTTACCTTTGTCATTCTCCCAATCTTCAGCGTTCTCCTGAATCCGATTAAGAAGGTCCCATTTAAACTCTTCTTTGTTGCGTGTGAATGATCCAGAACAAGCAGTATCCAGCAAGGTTTTATCCTGAAAAGAAAGTCTTGCATAGAAATTATCAATGATAACATTACCAGGAAGCTCATGATTGGGGCATTTGAGCATTAAGGACTTCAATCTCTCCCATGCTTGGGCAATACTCTCTCCATCATGAGGCCAGAAATTATATATACGGTTTCGATCTTTGTGAATTTCACTTGGAGGATAGAACTTAGAATAAAATAGAGGCACAATATCCTTCCAATCAAGAGAGCGCCCGTCCTTCAGCAGTTTATACCAATGCGCCGCTTTACCAGATAGCGACATAACAAATAATTTCTTCCTAACTTCATCCATTGAAATACCTGCACACTTGAATAACCCGCATAATTCATGCAAAAACAGTAAATGATCTCCAGGATGAACAGTTCCATCCCCTTCATAGCGGTTATCCATAACACGTTCAATAATTTTCATAGGTATTTTATACGGAATACTTTCAGTAGGTGGATTTAAAATATCACAAGCATCATTAGAGTTATCGCATATGGGAGATAAAGTATTATCAGAGCAAATTTTCTCCCCTAAAGATGGGAAGCTAAAAAGATCACAAAAACTAGCTTCCCCAAGCTTAGACTTCTCCATAGCATTAGCAGTAATTGCATTCATACTAATAACATTGCTACTAGCATGCAAATAAGGTTCCATAGGTTTTTTAATTTTCGCATCAAACAATTCTAAATCAGGAAAAAGATTAAAAAGCTCACTAAATTTTTTGTTGTTTTCCATTATGCCTAACTAGTGAAAATAAAAACAAGAAACAAAAAGTCGCAATTGCAGGATCTAAAGGAGATAGCTTCGAGCACTCACACACCGGCAACAATGCTAAGAAATAACTTAGTAGTCGGAGGATGTGAATACCTTTTACCTTACCTCCCCGGCAACGGCGCCAGAAAATAGCTTGATGTCTACGGGTGCTTCTATTCTTGTAGACAGTGTTGGGCCTCCAAGAGCAGAGGTTTGTAGAACAGCAGCAAGTTTTCCTTAAGTGGATCACCCAAGGTTTATCGAGCTCAGGGAGGAAGAGGTCAAAGATATCCCTCTCAAGCAACCCTGCAATCACGATACAAGAAGTCTCTTGTGTCCCCAACACACCTAATACACTTGTCAGATGTATAGGTGCACTAGTTTGGCGAAGAGATAGTGAAATACAAGTAGTATGGATGTATATGAGTGGTAATAGTAATCTGAATAAAATATGGCAGCGAGTAAACATGCAGTAGAACAGTAAGTAAGCGGTGTTTGCAGTATTGGAAACAAGGCCTAGGGATCATACTTTCACTAGTGGACACTCTCAACATTGATCGCATAATAAATAATAACTTCTTCTCATTTGTGCTACATACACTCTTTGTTGGATGACAAACACCATTCATTGTGTAGGGCTACAAGAGCACCTCAATGCCGGAGTTAACAAGCTCCACAACATTCGATGTTCATATTTAAATAACCTTAGAGCATAATAGATCTTTGCAAAATAAACCGAGTACTAACATAGCATACACACTGTCACCATTACACTATGAAAGGGGGAATAGATCACATCAATACTATCATAGTGATAATCAACTCCATAACCTACAAGAGATTATGATCATAATCTACGACAAGAACCACACGATGCACACACTGTCACCATTACACCATGCAGGAGGAATAGACTACTTTAATAACATCACATGAGTAGCACATAACTAGTAGCGGTACAAAGCTCATCATATGGATCTCAATCATGCAAGCAATTCATGAGATCATTGTATTGGAGTACAGAGAGAGAGATTAACCACATAGCTACGGTAGAGCCCTCAGCCCCACGGGAGAACTACTCCCTCCTCATCATGGAAACAGCGATGGTGGTGAAGATGGCGGTGGAGATGGCCTCCGGGGGCAATTCCCCGTCCAGGCGGCGTGCCGAACAGAGACTTCCCCCGAATCTTGATTTGCGATGGCGGCTCGGAAGGTTTTCTCGGGTTTCACAATCGTCCTAGGGTTTTCGTGACGGAGACCTTAAGTAGGCGGGGGGAGCCTCGGAGGTACCCTGGTGGCCCACACACTAGGGGGCGCGCCCACCCCTTGGCCGCGCCGCCCTAGCGTGTGGGGCCCCCCCGGCTCCTCTCCGGTACTTCTTCGATGCTCTGGAACCTTCCGGGAAAAAAAGGTGGGCGCGATTTCGTCCGATTCCGAGAATATTTCCTTACTAGATTTTCGAAACCAAAAACAACAGAAAACAGGATGGCACTTCGGCATCTCATCAATAGGTTAGTTCCGGAAAACGCATCAAAACGATGTAAAGTGTGTATAAAACATGTAGTATCATCATAGTAGCATGGAACATAAGAAATTATAGATACGTTTGGGACGTATCTCTTCGCAAACAAACATCATTCTCCACACCATACGTCTAATCCTTTGTTTTCAGCAAGCCGGTGAGATTGACAACCTCACTGTTACGTTGGGGCTAAGTATTTTGATTGTGTTGTGCAGGTTCCACGTTGGCGCCAGAATCACTGGTGTTACGTGATACGTCTCAAACATATCTATAATTTCTTATGTTCCATGCTATTTTTATGACAATACTTGAATGTTTTATACATACTTTACATCATTATTATACATTTTCCGGCACTAACCTATTAACAAGATGCCGAAGCCAGTTGCTATTTTCTGCTGTTTTTGGTTTCAGAATAGTAAGGAAATATTCTAATTGGACGAAATCAACGCCTGGGTTCTATTTTTCCACGAAGCTCGGAAGACCGAAGGGATAACGAAGTGGGCGACGAGGCGCCCACACCACAGGCCGCGCGGCCAGGGTGGGCCCCGCGCCTCCCTATGGTGTGGGGCCCTCGCGCCGCCCCCTGACCTACCCTTCCGCCTACTTAAAGCCTTCGTCGCGAAACCCCCTGTACCGAGAGCCACGATACGGAAAACCTTCCAGAGATGCCGCCGCCAATCCCATCTCGGGGGATTCAGGAGATCGCCTCCGGCACCCTGCCTGGGAGAGGGGAATCATCACCGGAGGGGCTCTACATCATCATGCCCGCCTCCGGATTGATGCGTGAGTAGTTCATCCTTGGACTATGGGTCCATAGCAGTAGCTAGATGGTTGTCTTCTCCGCATGTGCTATCATTTTTTAGATCTTGTGAGCTGCCTAACATGATCAAGATCATCTATTTGTAATGCTACATGTTGTGTTTGGTGGGATCCGATGAATATAGAATACTATGTCAAGTTGATTATCAATCTATCATATATGTGTTGTTTATGTTCTTGCATGCTCTCCGTTGCTAGTAGAGGCTCTGGCCAAGTTGATACTTGGAACTCCAAGAGGGAGTATTTATGCTCGATAGTGGGTTCATGCCTCCATTTAATCTGGGATCGTGACAGTAGGTTCTAAGGTTGTGGATGTGCTGTTGCTACTAGGGATAAAACATCGATGCTTTGTCTAAGGATATTTGTGTTGATTACATTACGCACCATACTTAATGCAATTATCTGTTGTTTACAACTTAATACTGGAGGTGGGATGCTAACCCGAAGGTGGATTATTTAGGCATAGATGCATGTTGGATAGCGGTCTATGTACTTTGTCGTAATGCCCTGATTAAATCTCATAGTAATCATCGTTGATATGTATTGAATCTTTATTTGTCAATTGCCCATCTGTAATTTGTTCACCCAGCATGCTAGTTATCTTATTGGAGAGACACCACTAGTGAACTGTGGACCCCGGTCCATTGTTTTACATCTGAATACAATCTACTGCAATCATTGTTCTTTACTGTTCTTTGCAAACAAACACCATCTTCCACTCGATACGCTTAATCCTTTGTTTTCAGCAAGCGGTGAGATTGACAACCTCACTGTTACGTTGGGGCAACGTATCTTGATTGTGTTGTGCAGTTCCACGTTGCGCCGGTTTCACTGGTGTTGCGCCGCACTACACTCCTCCACCAACAACCTTCACGTGCTTCTTGGCTCCTACTGGTTCGATAACCTTGGTTTCATACTGAGGGAAACTTGCTTCTATACGCATCATACCTTCCACTTGGGGTTCCCAACGACGTGTGCTTCACGCGTATCAAGCTAAATTTCTGGCGCCGTTGTGGGAGATCAAGACACGCTGCAAGGGGAGTCTCCACATCCAATCTCTTTACTTTGTTTTTGTCTTGCTTTGCTTTACTTTACTTTATTTACTGTCTTGTTTGCTTCATATTAAAACACACAAAAAAATTAGTTACTTTATTTGCTATCTTGTTTAGTAGCTCTATATCAAAAACACAAAAAAATTAGTTACTTGTCTTTACTTTATTTGCTTAGTTTACTTTATTACTGCTACAATGGGTACTCCTGAAAATACTAAGTTGTGTGATTTCACTAGCACAAATAATAATGATTTTATATGTACTCCTATTGCTCCACCTGCTACTACAGCAGAATTCTATGAAATTAAACCTGCTTTACTGAATCTTGTTATGAGAGAGCAATTTTCTGGTGTTAGTATGTTGATACGTCCAAAACGTATCTACTTTCCCGAACACTTTTGCTATTGTTTTGCCTCTAATTTGTGTATTTTGGATACAACTAACGCGGACTAACGCTGTTTTCAGAATTGCTCTGGTGTCTCGTTTTGTGCAGAAATCCAACTTTTAGGAAAATCCTCGGAATTTATGCGAAAGGCCCTATTTTCCTAGAATACGACGGAGCGGGCAGGTGGGGCCGAGGCCCCACACACTAGGCCGGCGCGGCCCAGGGAGGGCGCGCCGCCTTGTTGTGTGGGCGCCTCGGCGGCCCCCCGACGCTCTCCTTCGGATTATATACGTCTTTCGACCTAAAAACGCCAGGGGGTACGTCGATATTTCCAGAGACCATCCAATACGCCGCCGCCATCGCGAAACTCCGCCTCGGGACCAGAAACTCCGTTCTGGCACTCCGCCGGGACGGGGAATTGGAGGGGATCTTCACCGCCATCACCACCGACGCCTCTCCATCGACCAGCCATGTTTCCCCCATCCATGTGTGAGTAATTCCCCCGCTATAGGCTGAAGGGGATGGTAGGGATTGGATGAGATTGATCATGTAATAGTCACAAGATTGTTAGGGCATGGTGCCTAGTATCCGTAGATGTTACTTTTATGATATTGTTGCAACTTGTTATGCTTAATGCTTGTCACTAGGGCCCGAGTGCCATGATCTCAGATCTGAACATGTTATTGTTTCATCATGATATGCATTGTTTTATGATCTTACCTGCAAGTTGTATACACACGTTGTTGTCCGGAACCCGAGGCCCCAAAGTGACAGAAATTGGGACAACCGGAGGGGAAGGCGGTGATGTGAGGATCACATGTGTTCACGGAGTGTTAATGCTTTGCTCCGGTACTCTATTAAAAGGAGTACCTTAATTTCCAGTAGTTTCCCTAGAGGCCCGGCTGCCACCGGCTGGTAGGACAAAAGATGTTGTGCAAGTTTCTCATTGCGAGCACGTACGACTATATATGGAACACATGCCTATTGATTGATTAGTACTTGGATACCGCTTTATTATTACCTGCAAATGCCCTACCATGATTGTTACATGAATTCTTTCATCCATGCAACGCCCGTTCATCCGTCCCTGTGCCTACAGTATTTTAATCCTGCTGTTTACTATAATCACTACCGCTGTCTTTATTTCACTGTGCTGTTATTTCACTATTCCTACTGCTATAAACTGTTGTTACTGATAAACTCTTGCGAGCAAGTCTGTTTCCAGGTGCAGCTGAATTGACAACTCCGCTGTTAAGGCTTACAAGTATTCTTTGTCTCCCTTGTGTCGAATCAATAAATTGGGTAATACTTCCCTCGAAGACTGTTGCGATCCCCTATACTTGTGGGTCATCAAGACTATTTTCTGGCGCCGTTGCCGGGGAGCATAGCTTTATTTGCAAGTTCACTTGGATTGATATTGTTCGCTGCAAATTCTCCATCATGGGTAAACCTCGCGATACTAAAGTCACCATATTACCATCCACTACAAGAAAAGGTACAACTCTGAGTACCTCTGCTGCTCTTGATTCACCATCTGTGATAAGTCAACTTGTTTCACCACCACAAACTTCACGTGTTGGTATTTCTGCTGAATCTGAAAATTCCTCTGATAATTTTGATGATGCTTCTACTGTGCTTGATAATACTGGTTCATTAGGTCCTTTTCTAGATGCTACAATTGCTAGGTCTAGACAAATTGAAAATACTGAAACTCCTAATGAAAATACTGTTACACCTGTTAATTCACCTGAGATTGATGATCTTGATGAAGATTATGTGGAGCTTGATGATGATTTTATTGATAAATGCAATGCTACTACTAGTACAAGTAACCTTAAAAAGCTTATTGCACAACATGCTGTTAGATATAAACTGTCTCCTGATCCTAAATTTGCCACATCTCCTATAAACATTAAGGATAAAGATTATGACTTTTCTCTTGATTTATCTCATATATCTATTGTTGAGAAAACACCTTTTTGTGGTACTGAAAAAGAGAGTGCTGTAGAACATATGAATGAGCTTTCTACTTTAAGTAGCTTGTTTTCTGATGATGTTAAGATGCGTACTTATTTTGTTGCTAAGATTTTTCCATTCTCATTAAAGGATGATGCTAAGATTTGGTATAATAATTTGCCTCCTGATTCTATTAATAGTCCAAGTTGTTTGCTTGATGTTTTCTTTCGGAAATACTTTCCCGCTAGTGCTCAACATATGGCTCTGCAGAGAATTTATAGTTTTGATCAAGAAGATGGAGAGAAATTGCCTGAAGCTTGGGCAAGATTTTGCTCTCTTATTAGAGCTCGGCCTGGACATGATTTGGAAAAGCATGATTTACTTGATATATTTTATAGTGGACTAACCATTGAGTCTAGGGCATACCTGGATAGTTGTGTTGATTGTGTTTTCAGGAAAAGAACTCCGGACGAAGCTGAAGAATTATTGGCTAAGATAAGTAAGAATCATGATGATTGGTCTACACCTGAACCAACTCCGACACCTATATTGAAGAAGAGGGGTATGATTGAATTAAATGATGAAGATATGAGGGAAGCCAAGAAATCTCTTATGGAGAAGGGTATTAAATCTGAAGATGTGAAGAATTTGCCTCCTATAGAAGACCTATGTAAGATAATTCCCCCTTCATCTACAATTGAGGTACATTCTCTTCAACGCTTTGATAGAGGAGATATTCCATATTCAAAACCTCCTGATCAATGTTTAGATGAATTTGATAATTATATTGTTAAGCAAAATAATTTTAATATGAGAGTAGAGAATCATTTAATGGAAAATTCTCAAGCTATTAGTAAATTGCATGATATTGTGGAGAGAACCTCCAATGATGTTAAGATGCTTGTTAAACATTTTAATATGATTCAAACTCAAATTGATCAACTTACTAAAGTGCAAAATGACTTGTTAAAAAATAATCATGAAGAGAAACAAGTTTATGAAGTAACAACTAGAGGCGGTGTTTCTACCCAGGATCCTTTATATCCTGAAGGGCACCCCAAAAGAATTGAACAAGATTCTCAACGAACTAAAGAAATTAGTAGTCCTTCTAAGAAAAAGAAGAAGAAACATAAAACTGTTGTAGAATCCTCTGAACCTGTTAATGATCCTAATAGTATTTCTATTTCTGATGCTGAAACTAAAAGTGGTAATGAACATGAGGAAGATAATGATAAGAATGATACTCCTGATAAAGAAGAAATTGAAAAAGAACCTGAAAAGCATGATAAAAATAAAAAGTACACTAAAGAAGATTTTATTACAAAGAAACATGGTAATGAAAGAGAACCTTGGGTTCAAAAGCAAATGCCTTTTCCTGCTAAGAAACTAAAATCAAAGGAGGAGGAACATTACAATAAATTTTGTGATTGGATGAAACCTTTATTTTTGCAAATCCCTTTGACTGATGCTATTAAATTGCCTCCTTATTCAAAGTATATGAAAGATATTGTCTCTAACAAAAGGAAAATTCCCAATGAGGAGATTTCCACTATGCTCGCTAATTACTCCTTCAATGGTAAGGTTCCAAAGAAGCTGGGAGACCCAGGTATACCGACTATTCCTTGTTCCATCAAGAATAATTATGTTAGAACTGCTCTATGTGATTTGGGAGCAGGAGTTAGTGTAATGCCTTTTTCTCTTTACAAGAGACTTGATTTAGATAAGTTGATACCAACTGATATATCTTTGCAAATGGCTGATAAATCTACTGCTATTCCTGTTGGTGTATGTGAAAATGTTCCTGTTCAAGTTACTCAACATTGCTTGATATTAACTGATTTTGTTGTGTTGGAAATGCCTGAAGATGATAATATGTCCATTATTCTTGGAAGACCCTTTCTTAATACTGCAGGGGCTGTTATTGATTGCAATAAAGGCAAGGTTACTTTCAATGTTGATGACAAGGAACATACCGTCTATTTTCCAAAGAGGATTGATAAAGTATATGGAGTTAATACAATTTTTAATGTGAAAACTATCAAGGTGGGATCCATTGATTGTCCTATATATGAGCCTAAAGAAGAATATCAAACTCTTGTGATTGGATCTATATCAATTCAATATAAGGTAACATGATTGATTTGAGGTTTATTTCTTCTTATGTCATATAAAATTTATTTGGTAGCAAGACTTGATCAACCTTGTTAACAAGTATATTTTAATGCATAAGAGAGCTAAACAACATTTCTTTCTTTCTTTCTTCCTCCACTTGTTTTACTTGCTGTAGCACTTTTTGTTTTGCAATATGCTTTAGTTGTTTAAGATTTTGGAAATCATTTTCCTGCGCAGTAATAATTAATTTAACACCCAGAAATGTGCATTTTTCGAAGTTCTCAAAAATTTACAAAAATTATACTGGTAGTCTTATTTTTCGAAGGGGCACCTGGGAGCACCTGACCAGTGGGGCACCCCAGGGTGGCACCCCACAGGCCGGCGCGGCCAGCAAGGGGGGCGCGCCACCCTGGTGTGTGGGCCCCTCCTTGCCCCACTTCATCATCCCTTTCACTCATTCTCTTCTCTCTCCCGAAAAAACTCGTACTCACTTTCTCTCACTCGCGTTTCTGCTCAAGAACTCGAGATTTCTCGATCTCTTTGCTCAGCCCAGATTTCTGTCTGAAATTTGGCACATTTGCTCTCCGGTATGTGACTCCTTTGATTATCCAATTAGAATTTTGTTTGGTTGAGTATATCTTGAATATTTTGCTGCTGTAGGTAACATGTTTAGTGAGCTTGCATGCTTGTTCTAAGTGGTAGAAATTAGTTTTGATGCATGTGTAGTACTCTAGCAAGTTCCTATAGTAGTTCCCCTCAATTATATACCTTGAAATCAAATTTTATAATGATTGTTGAAAAATTTCAGAAAATGGAAGGAAGTAGGCACCAACTAAACCAACAAGAATTGGAGGTGCAACAAGTCATGAGAGTTCACCGCGAAGAGGGAGTATACCCCTCTTATTACCCATGTACTGATTTTATGCGGAATGCAGGAATCCTGCAAGATGTTCAAACACTGATTTCCAATGCAGGGTTGGAAGGTTTTACTGTTGGTGAACCTTACCAATATGCTAAACTAACGGTGTCGGTTGTGCAGGATTTCGAATTTCATCGGTCTCAAACTAACCCCATGGTCCGGTACAAGATTTATAACAAAACTATCAACTTGCCCTTTAGTGATTTTTGTGCAGCAATTAGAGTGCCGCAGTGGGGATCCTGTGAGAAGGTCAGGGGAACGCCGCGGGAGCTCTCGAATCTTTATACAATGATTTGTCATGGGAGAAGCTTCTCCGATGATGGTGGTAAGATCAGTAGCATTCAACTCCCAGCTATCCGCTACTTTGCTTATTTCGTTACAAAGTGTGTTCTTGCTAGAAAGAATGCAAGTAAGTTGTCTGTCCAAGATATGGCTTTCTTAGCTGCTGCTTTGCAACAGGATAGGACTTATAATTTGGGTGCTTTAATAGCTTGTAGACTTGCTACTAACCATGAGAAGGGAGGAATTTGTGGAGGTCTCATCGCCTCTCGCTTATTAGCTATGCATGGTGTAGAACCTCACCATCTAGATATTCCGCTTTCCATGGAGAAACTTGATGTTGTTTCCATGATTAAACATGAGTTTATTTCAGATGCATCTAATTTGAACAACCTGTATTATAGGATAACTTTGTATAAGAAAAATTGGAGAATAACTAAGAAAATTGAAAAACTAGTACGATTGCCTGCACCTGCTCTGCTTAACCTTGATGCCAGGAAAGGGTGGTCGATCACAGAAAATGAGCTAAATGCATACATAGAAAGGGAAGGCCATCATGCAAGGGACGGCACGGAGGAGGCCGAGGAGCACCTCGACTCTTCATCCGATGCAGCAAGCTCTTCATATCAACATTATGGTCATGTGGAGCCTCCACGACATTCTTCTGCGCAGGGGCCTTATTATCACTCCATGTACGATCCACCGGCGTGGAACCCCGACCCTCGTTGGGAATGAACTCCACTTAGGCCAAAAGCCTAAGCTTGGGGGGAGGTATACCGGCATCACTCATTCTTTGCATATTATGGTTGCTGGATACTTGTACATACTTGTTTAGTTTCTTAGAGTGGTTTTCTAATGAGAGGGAGATGATATTTGGGGAAGTGCTGTCCAAAAACAGATTCTGGGCTGTTACCAAAAAAATTCGTATGCACAGCCAGAACGTTATTTTGAGTTGCAAATTTTTGAGCATGTGCCCCAGGTTGTTATATAACTTTCATTAGTTGAACACTTTTTGAGCTGAGCAACGGAAGATTTTTGTTAATTTCGATTTCTGTACTGCTGTCAGGTTTTGGCAGATTTCTGTCATCCTGCTTTTCTGTGTTTCTGTTAGTTTGCATTCTCTTGTTTTTGTTTTGTTTCTTTCCTAAAACACAAAAAGACCAAAAATATTTCTGTTGTTTCTCTTCACCATTTGTTTATTTGGTTCTTTGCTCTTATTTTACTTTATTTGCTATCGTTGGTTTGCTATGAGAAAACCCAAAAAGATTTTTCTTTGTTTTCTTGTTTCCTTTTGTTCTTGTTTCTAACCCGAAAACGCCAAAAATATTTGTTGTTCTTCTTTGGTTTTGTAAAGTTCATTAGGGAGTTCAGAGGTCTCCGGTGGTTGGAGCTTGGTTTCATTCCATATTATTATTCAAGCTGCACAAGTGAAAGGCAATAATGACGATCTACGGCAATTTGACTGTGGTGAGAGGCTGGTATGAACTCTATTTGTTTTCATTTTTGTACATATACTCATCCATGTGAGCATGCTTAGTTGGTTCATATGAGGTATATGTCATTTAATGAAAGTCTAGTAGTTTATGATCTCTCATGATTAGTTCCAATTTATTAATAATGAGTAGCATGTCATGAATATTTGCTTGCATTGTTTTATTCATAGATCGGTATGACATTGTGGTATCCTCCTCTGAATAATTCACTTGAATCGACTTGGCACATGCTCACGCATGCATATGACTAAACAAAAGTCAATTAAGCCTCGATGATTTACTTTGCTTCAGAGTTCTTGTATCACTTTTATGCCTCCGTTAATTTTATTTTGTCGCAAGCATGATTATGACGGTTATTGCTCTCTTGATTGTCGCTTCCCAGTCTATTGCTAGCCTCCACTTGTACTGAGCGGGAACACTGCTCGTGCTTCCAAACACCTGAAACCAAGTTGTTCCAAAGTGTCCACCATAAATACCTATACATGGCATTTCAAACCATTCCAAGTAAATTCTCATGTGCTACCTTTAAACCTTCAAACTACTTCTCAATTTGTGTTAATGTTTTATAGCTCATGAGGAAATATGTGGTGTTTTATCTTTCAACCTTGTCATTTACTCCGGACAGACTTTCACCAATGGACTAGTGGCACATCCGCTTATCCAATAATTTTGCAAAAAGAGCTGGCAACGGGGTTCCCAGCCCCAATTAATCAACCTTCATTAATAATTCTCTTCACGTGTTTTGCTCTGATTCATCAGTAAGCAACTTAACCTGCAAATAGACACTTCCCCATGGTATGTGAATGTTGGAAGGCACCCGAGGATTCGGTTAGCCATGGCTTGTGTAAGCAAAGGTTGGGGGAGTGTCATCCATAATGAAACTAAAATACATGTGTAAACAAAAGAGAAGAGGGATGATCTACCTTGCTGGTAGAGATAACGTCCTTCATGGGAGCCGCTCTTGAGAGTCTGGTTGGCAAGGTGGTTAGAGTACCCACTATCATTCGTTGACAACAACAAACACCTCTCAAAATAATTTTACTTCTGTCTTTGAAAAATGAAAAGCTCTAGCACATGTTAATCCTGCTTCCCTCTGCGAAGGGCCAATCTTTTACTTTTATGTTGAGTCACCATCCTTTCTTTGAGCACTTTCTTGAGAGCATAACTGTCATTCTTAGTATAACATGCTTGTCCCAAAATATGATCAGTTGTATAACTTTGATGCTTTTATCTTTGACAAATTTACTTCTAGTCTTTCTATGAACTTCAGAGGTGCCTGGGCATTTATGTTTTGCTACAAATACAGGCAAGCGAGATACCACTTTATCATATCCTTCTATGAACATTGCAATCCTGCTTATTGAAGTGTTTCATGATGCTTGTTATTAGTTTGTTGGTATCTCTTTTATGATTGACACAGTTACTAGATGACTTTATTTGCATGTACCTTATTATGAATTGCTTAAGCACTTGCCATATCATGAGAATATCTACATCATATGAACAAATGTGTTCGTGAAAGTTCTTTTATCGCACTCAGTTGTTAACTGAATTGCTTGAGGACAAGCAATAAGCTAAGCTTGGGGGAGTTGATACGTCCAAAACGTATCTACTTTCCCGAACACTTTTGCTATTGTTTTGCCTCTAATTTGTGTATTTTGGATACAACTAACGCGGACTAACGTGTTTTCAGCAGAATTGCTCTGGTGTCTCGTTTTTGTGCAGAAATCCAACTTTCAGGAAAATCGGAATTTATGCAAAGGCCCTATTTTCCCAGAATACGAGGAGAAGGGAAGCCAGGTGGGGGCCCGAGGCCCACACACTGGCGGCGCGCCCGGGGGCGCCGCTTGTTGTGTGGGCGCCTCGGCGGCCCCCCGACGCTCTCCTTCGGACTATATACGTCTTTCGACCTAAAAACGCCAGGGGGTACGTCGATATTTCCAGAGACCATCCAGTACGCCGCCGCCATCGCGAAACTCCGCCTCGGGACCAGAAACTCCGTTCTGGCACTCCGCCGGGACGGGGAATTGGAGGGGATCTTCACCGCCATCACCACCGACGCTTCTCCATCGACCAGCCATGTTTCCCCCATCCATGTGTGAGTAATTCCCCCGCTGTAGGCTGAAGGGGATGGTAGGGATTGGATGAGATTGATCATGTAATAGTCATAAGATTGTTAGGGCATGGTGCCTAGTATCCGTAGATGTTACTTTTATGATATTGTTGCAACTTGTTATGCTTAATGCTTGTCACTAGGGCCCGAGTGCCATGATCTCAGATCTGAACATGTTATTGTTTCATCATGATATGCATTGTTTTATGATCTTACCTGCAAGTTGTATACACACGTTGTTGTCCGGAACCCGAGGCCCCAAAGTGACAGAAATTGGGACAACCGGAGGGGAAGGCGGTGATGTGAGGATCACATGTGTTCACGGAGTGTTAATGTTTCCCTAGAGGCCCGGCTGCCACCGGCTGGTAGGACAAAAGATGTTGTGCAAGTTTCTCATTGCGAGCACGTACGACTATATATGGAACACATGCCTATTGATTGATTAGTACTTGGATACCACTTTATTATTACCTGCAAATGCCCTACCATGATTGTTACATGAATTCTCTCATCCATGCAACGCCCGTTCATCCGTCCCTGTGCCTACAGTATTTTAATCCTGCTGTTTACTATAATCACTACTCGCTGTCTTTATTTCACCGTCATGTTATTTCACTATTCCTACTGCTATAAAACTGTTGCTACTGATAAACTCTTGCGGGCAAGTCTGTTTCAGGCTGAATTGACAACTCCGTGTTAAGGCTTACAAGTATTCTTTGTCTCCCCTTGTGTCGAATCAATAAATTGGGTAATACTTCCCTCGAAGACTGTTGCGATCCCCTATACTTGTGGGTCATCAAGACTATTTTCTGGCGCCGTTGCCGGGGAGCATAGCTTTATTTGCAAGTTCACTTGGATTGATATTGTTCGCTGCAAATTCTCCATCATGGGTAAACCTCGCGATACTAAAGTCACCATATTACCATCCACTACAAGAAAAGGTACAACTCTGAGTACCTCTGCTGCTCTTGATTCACCATCTGTGATAAGTCAACTTGTTTCACCACCACAAACTTCACGTGTTGGTATTTCTGCTGAATCTGAAAATTCCTCTGATAATTTTGATGATGCTTCTACTGTGCTTGATAATACTGGTTCATTAGGTCCTTTTCTAGATGCTACAATTGCTAGGTCTAGACAAATTGAAATTACTGAAACTCCTAATGAAAATACTGTTACACCTGTTAATTCACCTGAGATTGATGATCTTGATGAAGATTATGTGGAGCTTGATGATGATTTTATTGATAAATGCAATGCTACTACTAGTACAAGTAACCTTAAAAAGCTTATTGCACAACATGCTGTTAGATATAAACTGTCTCCTGATCCTAAATTTGCCACATCTCCTATAAACATTAAGGATAAAGATTATGACTTTTCTCTTGATTTATCTCATATATCTATTGTTGAGAAAACACCTTTTTGTGGTACTGAAAAAGAGAGTGCTGTAGAACATATGAATGAGCTTTCTACTTTAAGTAGCTTGTTTTCTGATGATGTTAAGATGCGTACTTATTTTGTTGCTAAGATTTTTCCCTTTCTCATTAAAGGATGATGCTAAGATTTGGTATAATAATTTGCCTCCTGATTCTATTAATAGTCCAAGTTGTTTGCTTGATGTTTTCTTTCGGAAATACTTTCCCGCTAGTGCTCAACATATGGCTCTGCAGAGAATTTATAGCTTTGATCAAGAAGATGGAGAGAAATTGCCTGAAGCTTGGGCAAGATTTTGCTCTCTTATTAGAGCTCGGCCTGGACATGATTTGGAAAAGCATGATTTACTTGATATATTTTATAGTGGACTAACCATTGAGTCTAGGGCATACCTGGATAGTTGTGCTGATTGTGTTTTCAGGAAAAGAACTCCAGACGAAGCTGAAGAATTATTGGCTAAGATAAGCAAGAATCATGATGATTGGTCTACACCTGAACCAACTCCGACACCTATATTGAAGAAGAGGGGTATGATTGAATTAAATGATGAAGATATGAGGGAAGCCAAGAAATCTCTTATGGAGAAGGGTATTAAATCTGAAGATGTGAAGAATTTGCCTCCTATAGAAGACCTATGTAAGATAATTCCCCCTTCATCTACAATTGAGGTACATTCTCTTCAACGCTTTGATAGAGGAGATATTCCATATTCAAAACCTCCTGATCAATGTTTAGATGAATTTGATAATTATATTGTTAAGCAAAATAATTTTAATATGAGAGTAGAGAATCATCTAATGGAAAATTCTCAAGCTATTAGTAAATTGCATGATATTGTGGAGAGAACCTCCAATGATGTTAAGATGCTTGTTAAACATTTTAATATGATTCAAACTCAAATTGATCAACTTACTAAAGTGCAAAATGACTTGTTAAAAAATAATCATGAAGAGAAACAAGTTTATGAAGTAACAACTAGAGGCGGTGTTTCTACCCAGGATCCTCTATATCCTGAAGGGCACCCCAAAAGAATTGAACAAGATTCTCAACGAACTAAAGAAATTAGTAGTCCTTCTAAGAAAAAGAAGAAGAAACATAAAACTGTTGTAGAATCCTCTGAACCTGTTAATGATCCTAATAGTATTTCTATTTCTGATGCTGAAACTGAAAGTGGTAATGAACATGAGGAAGATAATGATAAGAATGATACTCCTGATAAAGAAGAAATTGAAAAAGAACCTGAAAAGCATGATAAAAATAAAAAGTACACTAAAGAAGATTTTATTACAAAGAAACATGGTAATGAAAGAGAACCTTGGGTTCAAAAACAAATGCCTTTTCCTGCTAAGAAACTAAAATCAAAGGAGGAGGAACATTACAATAAATTTTGTGATTGGATGAAACCTTTATTTTTGCAAATCCCTTTGACTGATGCTATTAAATTGCCTCCTTATTCAAAGTATATGAAAGATATTGTCTCTAACAAAAGGAAAATTCCCAATGAGGAGATTTCCACTATGCTCGCTAATTACTCCTTCAATGGTAAGGTTCCAAAGAAGCTGGGAGACCCAGGTATACCGACTATTCCTTGTTCCATCAAGAATAATTATGTTAGAACTGCTCTATGTGATTTGGGAGCAGGAGTTAGTGTAATGCCTTTTTCTCTTTACAAGAGACTTGATTTAGATAAGTTGATACCAACTGATATATCTTTGCAAATGGCTGATAAATCTACTGCTATTCCTGTTGGTGTATGTGAAAATGTTCCTGTTCAAGTTACTCAACATTGCTTGATATTAACTGATTTTGTTGTGTTGGAAATGCCTGAAGATGATAATATGTCCATTATTCTTGGAAGACCCTTTCTTAATACTGCAGGGGCTGTTATTGATTGCAATAAAGGCAAGGTTACTTTCAATGTTGATGACAAGGAACATACTGTCTATTTTCCAAAGAGGATTGATAAAGTATATGGAGTTAATACAATTTTTAATGTGAAAACTATCAAGGTGGGATCCATTGATTGTCCTATATATGAGCCTAAAGAGGAATATCAAACTCTTGTGATTGGATCTATATCAATTCAATATAAGGTAACATGATTGATTTGAGGTTTATTTCTTCTTATGTCATATAAAATTTATTTGGTAGCAAGACTTGATCAACCTTGTTAACAAGTATATTTTAATGCATAAGAGAGCTAAACAACATTTCTTTCTTTCTTTCTTCCTCCACTTGTTTTACTTGCTGTAGCACTTTTTGTTTTGCAATATGCTTTAGTTGTTTAAGATTTTGGAAATCATTTTCCTGCGCAGTAATAATTAATTTAACACCCAGAAATGTGCATTTTTCGAAGTTCTCAAAAATTTACAAAAATTATACTGGTAGTCTTATTTTTCGAAGGGGCACCTGGGAGCACCTGGGGATGACCAGTGGGGCACCCCAGGGTGGCACCCCACAGGCCGGCGCGGCCAGCAAGGGGGTGATGTCTACGGGTGCTTCTATTCTTGTAGACAGTGTTGGGCCTCCAAGAGCAGAGGTTTGTAGAACAGCAGCAAGTTTCCCTTAAGTGGATCACCCAAGGTTTATCGAACTCAGGGAGGAAGAGGTCAAAGATATCCCTCTCAAGCAACCCTGTAATCACAAAGCAAGAAGTCTCTTGTGTCCCCAACACACCAAATACACTTGTCAGGTGTATAGGTGTACTAGTTCGGCGAAGAGATAGTGAAGTACAAGTAATATGGATGTATATGAGTGGTAATAGCAATCTGAATAAAATATGGCAGCGAGTAGACATGCAACAAAACAGTAAACAAACGGAGATTCGATGCTTGGAAGCAAGGCCTAGGGATCCTGCTTTCACTAGTGGACACTCTCAACAATGATCACATAATAGGACTACTCTACACCCTTTTGTTGGATGATGAACACATTGCGTAGGATTACACGAACCCTCAATGCCGGAGTTAACAAGCTCCACAATAATGCTCATATTTTAGTAACCTTTAGTGTAAGATAGATCAAAAGACTAAACCAAGTACTAGCATAGCATGCACACTGTCACCTTCATGCATATGTAGGAGGAATAGATCACATCAATATTATCATAGCAATAGTTAACTTCGCAATCTACAAGAGATCATGATCATAGCATAAACCAAGTACTAACACGGTGCACACACTGTCACCTTTACACACGTGCAGGAGGAATAGAACTACTTTAATAACTTTGCTAGAGTAGCACATAGATAGTAGTGATACAAAACTCATATGAATCTCAATCATGTAAGGCAGCTCATGAGATCATTGTATTGAAGTACATAGGAGAGAGATTAACCACATAGCTACCGGTACAGCCCCGAGCCTCGATGGAGAACTACTCCCTCCTCATGGGAGCAGCAGCGGTGATGAAGATGGCGGTGGAGATGGCGGCGGTGTCGATGGAGCCTTCCGGCACTTCCCCGCTGTGGTGCCGGAACAGAGACTCCTGTCCCCAAATCTTGGCTTCGCGATGGCGGCGGCTCTGGAAGGTTTCGCGTACCGTGGCTTCCTCTGTAAGGGTTTTCGATGCAGGGGCTTTATATAGGCGAAAGGGCAGCGCAGGAGGGTCGAAGGGGCGACGACACCATAGGCGCGGCCGGCCCAGGCCGCGCCACCCTATCATCTGGGGCCCACCCCTCCGGCGCTCTCGGGTGTTCGATGCTTCCGGGCAAAATAGGAACAGGCGTTGATTTCGTCCAATTCCGAGAATATTTCGTTACTAGGATTTCTGAAACCAAAAACAGCAGAAAGAATGGCACTTCGGCATCTTGTTAATAGGTTAGTTCCGAAACGCATAATAATGACATATAATGTGTATAAAACATGTAGATATCATCAATAAAGTGGCATGGAACATAAGAAATTATCGATACGTTGGAGACGTATCAGCATCCCCAAGCTTAGTTCTGCTCGTCCCGAGCAGGTAAAACGATAACAAAGATAATTTCTGAAGTGACATGCCATCATAACCTTGATCATACTATTGTAAAGCACATGAGATGAATGCAGAGATTCGAAGCAATGATGAAGATAATGAGTAAACAAATGAATCATATAACAAAGACTTTTCATGAATAATACTTTCAAGACAAGCATCAATAAGTCTTGCATAAGAGTTAACTCATAAGCAATAAATTCTTAGTAGAAAGCTTTGAAACAACACAAGGAAGATATAAGTTTCAGCGGTTGCTTTCAACTTTAACATGTATATCTCGTGGATAATTGTCAACACAAAGTAATATAACAAGTGCAATAGGTAAACATGTAAGAATCAATGCACACAATTTACACAAGTGTTTGCTTCTAAGATAGAAAGAATAGGTAAACTGACTCAACAATAAGGTAAAAGAATGGTCCTTCAAAGAGGAAAGCATCGATTGCTATATTTGTGCTAGAGCTTTGATTTTGAAAACATATAAAGAGCATAAAAGTAAAGTTTTGAGAGGTGTTTGTTGTTGTCAACGAATGGTAGCGGGTACTCTAACCCCCTTGCCAGGCAAACCTTCAAAGAGCGGCTCCCATTTTATTTTGTTTTTGGGTGGCACTCCTTCCAACCTTTCTTTCACAAACCATGGCTAACCGAATCCTCGGGTGCCTGCCAACAATCTCATACCATGAAGGAGTGCCTTTTTATTTTAGTTTTATTATGATGACACTCCTCCCCACCTTTGCTTTCTCAAGCCATGGCTAACCGAATCCTTCGGGTGCCGTCCAACAATCACATACCATGGAGGAGTGTCTATTTTTGTTAATTAATTTGGGACTGGGAATCCCATTGCCAGCTCTTTTTGCAAAATTATTGGATAAGCGGATGTGCCACTAGTCCATTGTGAAAGTCTGTCAAAAGTAAATGACAAGATCGAAAGATAAAACACCACATACTTCCTCATGAGCTATAAAACATTGACACAAATAAGAGGTAATAACTTTTGAATTGTTTAAAGGTAGCACTCAAGCAATTTACTTTGGAATGGCGGAGAAATACCATGTAGTAGGTAGGTATGGTGGACACAAATGGCATAGTGGTTGGCTCAAGGATTTTGGATGCATGAGAAGTATTCCCTCTCGATACAAGGCTTAGGCTAGCAAGGTTTATTTGAAACAAACACAAGGATGAAACGGTGCAGCAAAACTCACATAAAAGACATATTGTAAACATTATAAGACTCTACACCGTCTTCCTTGTTGTTCAAAACTCAATACTAGATATTATCTAGACCTTAGAGAGACCAAATATGCAAACCAAATTTTAGCAAGCTCTATGTATTTCTTCATTAATGGGTGCAAAGTATATGATGCAAGAGCTTAAACATGAGCACAACAATTGCCAAGTATCACATTATCCAAGACATTTTACCAATTACTACATGTAGCATTTTTCAATTCCAACCATATAACAATTTAACGAAGAGGAAACTTCGCCATGAATATTATGAGCTAAGAACACATGTGTTCATACGAACCAGCGGAGCGTGTCTCTCTCCCACACAAGAATGAACTTATTCAGAGAACTAAGATAACAAAATAAAAGCACAGACAGACGCTCCAAGTAAAGTACATAAGATGTGACCGAATAAAAATATAGTTTCAAGAGAAGGAACCTGATACTTTGTCGATGAAGAAGGGGATGCCTTGGGCATCCCCAAGCTTAGACGCTTGAGTCTTCTTAGAATATGCAGGGGTGAACCACGGGGCATCCCCAAGCTTAGAGCTTTCACTCCTCTTGATCATAGTATATCATACTCCTCTCTTGACCCTTGAAAACTTCATTCACACCAAACTTCAAGCAAACTCATTAGAGGGTTAGTGCATAATCAAAAATTCACATGTTCAGAGGTGACACAATCATTCTTTACACTTCTGGACATTGCATAAAGCTACTGGACATTAATGGATCAAAGAAATGAATCCAACATAGCAAAAGAGGCAATGCGAAATAAAAGGCAGAATCTGTCAAAAACAGAACAGTCCGTAAAGACGAATTTTAAGATGGCACCAGACTTGCTCAAATGGAAAAACTCAAAACTAATGAAAGTTGCGTACATATATGAGGATCACGCTCGTAAATTGGCAGATTTTTTCGAATTTTCTACAGAGGCCTGTGCCCAGATTCGTGACAGACAGCAATGCTGTTTCTGCGCAGCGATCCCAAATATAACATCAACTTTAACATAGAAACTTTACTTGGCACAAAAACATGATAAGGAGAGGTTGCTACAGTAGTAAACAACTTCCAAGACACAAATATAAAACAAAGTACTGTAGCAAAATAACACATGGGTTATCTCCCAAGAAGTTCTTTCTTTATAGCCATTAAGATGGGCTCAGCAATTTTGGTGATGCACCCGCAAGAAATAGTATTTGAAGCAAAAGAGAGCTTCAAGAGGCAATTCAAAACACATTTGAGCCTAACATGCTTCCTATGCAAAAGAATCTTATACACAAATGAATTCATGAAGAGCAAAGTGGCAAGCATAAGAGGATAAAACACGAGTAACTTAAAGATTCTCAACATAAAGAGGGGAAACTTAATATTATTAAGATGCATATAACCATATTTCCCTCTCTCATAATAACTTTCAGTAGCATCATTGATGAAATCCACAATATACCCGTCACTTAAAACATTCTTATCATGGTTCATATGCATAGAAGTATCATTAATTTTGGCATAAGAAGAGTTATTCTCATTAATAGTAATTGGAGCAAGATTATTATCAAGAATTTGAACATGGTAAACAAGTTGCATATTAAAAGAATTGTTTTTGGCAAGCCCATCATAACTATGACAAGTTTCATAAGGATAATTGTAACATGTGTCATATACATCTCTATAGCAATTATCTAAACCTGAATATGTAATATCATCATTTTCACTAAAAGTAGATGTCTCAAATACAGGATCTTCAAGCACAACATCCCCAAGCTTAGAGCTTTCAATATCATCGTTTAAGGGGACATGAATAATGCTATCATCATTAATTTCATAATCAGTACCAAAGAGATTTTCAATATCAAAGGCAGCGTGCTCATCCAAATCATGATCACTAATATGGGTAAAGGGTATAGGAAGATCATCGTACTCAGATTCATTATCATAATAATCATTAGGAGCAACATACTTACGGTTACCTAGCGTTATCTCATTCACGCGGGGATACGCCGTTACCTCTTTCTTTTTATTCTCCTTCTTCTTCTTCTTCTTCTTCTTCTTCTTCTTCTTCTTCTTCTTCCCTTCTTTAGGAGGAAGAGGCTTGAATGGTGGCTTGTCCGCATAACCTGATTTTCTTTTAGAAACAATAGAAGAAACTTGGGAGGATCCCTCCTTTTCATTAATTAATTGAAAACACACAGCGGTCCTATCATATTTTGGCAAGGTGTCATCTTCTAAAATATTCTGTATGTAAGTATTTGTATGGCTATTATCAATGCAATAAGAAAGACAACCATGCAGGACATCATCAATATCAAGATCGTTAATATTTAACAAAGAAATTTTTCTTGATAACTCTTCACACTTCAAAAATAAGGTAAGTTCATCATGCTGATTAGGAGTAATTTCATCATCACAATACAAATTTGCAGCACTCATGGGGTTTGAATTATCATTGGAGGAACATTGAAAATTAAAATGACCAACTCTATGGCAAAGTTCACAAATAAAAGGATAGAGGGCACACACTTTTTCTCCAAGATCATCTAGAGCTCTAGACCACTTTCTAGTTTTTTCATTTCTGTGATGGATACAATATTCATCTTCTATTTGATTAATTCCACAAGGTCTATGTATTCCACAAAAATTAACATGCTTATAGGAAATAGCATTCTTAGGAGTTTGAGCACGCTTATTGCAATTATTAACAACAATTTCATTCTTCATGCAAGCGTCTTTAAAAGGTTCATGATACTTATCAAAATTCTTCCTAGGCAATTCAATGTGAGAAGCAAAAGCTTTATAAAGATTTGCAGCAACTTGAGAGTCAAGACCATAAGTAGCACTCATATTTCGAAATTTATCAGTATTCATAAAAGTTTCAATGCATTCATAATCATAGTTTATACCTGACTCTTTACCTTTGTCGTTCTCCCAATCTTCAGCGTTCTCCTTAATCCGATCAAGAAGGTCCCTTTTAAACTCTTCTTTATTGCTCGTGAATGATCCAGAACAAGTAGTATCCAGCAAGGTCTTATCTTGAAAAGAAAGTCTTGCATAGAAATTATCAATGATGATATTACCTGGAAGCTCATGATTGGGGCATTTGAGCATTAAAGTCTTCAATCTCTCCCATGCTTGGGCAATACTCTCTCCATCATGAGGCCAAAAATTATATATATGGTTTCGATCTTTGTGAATTTCACTTGGAGGATAGAACTTGGAATAAAATAGAGGCACAATATCCTTCCAATCAAGAGAGCGCCCGTCCTTCAATAGTTTATACCAATGCGCCGCTTCACCAGATAGCGACATAACAAATAATTTCTTTCTAACTTCATCCATTGAAATACCTGCACACTTGAATAACCCGCATAATTCATGCAAAAACAGTAAATGATTCCTAGGATGGACAGTTCCATCCCCTTCATAGCGGTTATCCATAACACGTTCAATAATTTCCATAGGTATTTTATACGGAATACTTTCAGCAGGTGGATTTAAAATATCAGAAGCATCATTAGAGTTATCGCATATGGGAGATAAAGTATTATCAGAGCAAAATATTTCTTCCAAAGCGGAGGAGCTAAAAAGATTATTTTTATGTAAACTAGCTTCCCCAAGCTTAGACTTCTTCATAGCATTAGCAGTAATTGCATTCATACTAATAACATTGCTACTATCATGTAAATAAGGTTCCATAGGTTTTTTAATTTTCGCATCAAACCATCCATGTCTTAAATCAGGAAATAGAATAAGAAGCTCTTTGTTGTCCATTATGCCTAACTAGTGTAAACAAGAAACAAAAAGATGTAATTGCAGAGTCTAAAGGAAATAGCTTCGAGTACACACACAATGGCGCCAGAAAAGTACTGTTACCTGAACCGAGTGTGAGTACCTTTTACCTTTCCTCCCGGCGCCAGAAAAGTGCTTGATGTCTACGGGTGCTTCTATTCTTGTAGACAGTGTTGGGCCTCCAAGAGCAGAGGTTTGTAGAACAAGCAAGTTTCCCTTAAGTGGATCACCCAAGGTTTATCGAACTCGGGAGGAAGAGGTCAAAGATATCCCTCTCAAGCAACCCTGTAATCACAAAGCAAGAAGTCTCTTGTGTCCCCAACACACCAAATACACTTGTCAGGTGTATAGGTGTACTAGTTCGGCGAAGAGATAGTGAAATACAAGTAATATGGATGTATATGAGTGGTAATAGCAATCTGAATAAAATATGGCAGCGAGTAAACATGCAACAAAACAGTAAACAAACGGAGATTCGATGCTTGGAAGCAAGGCCTAGGGATCCTGCTTTCACTAGTGGACACTCTCAACAATGATCACATAATAGGACTACTCTACACCCTTTTGTTGGATGATGAACACATTGCGTAGGATTACACGAACCCTCAATGCCGGAGTTAACAAGCTCCACAATAATGCTCATATTTTAGTAACCTTTAGTGTAAGATAGATCAAAAGACTAAACCAAGTACTAGCATAGCATGCACACTGTCACCTTCATGCATATGTAGGAGGAATAGATCACATCAATATTATCATAGCAATAGTTAACTTCGCAATCTACAAGAGATCATGATCATAGCATAAACCAAGTACTAACACGGTGCACACACTGTCACCTTTACACACGTGCAGGAGGAATAGAACTACTTTAATAACTTTGCTAGAGTAGCACATAGATAGTAGTGATACAAAACTCATATGAATCTCAATCATGTAAGGCAGCTCATGAGATCATTGTATTGAAGTACATAGGAGAGAGATTAACCACATAGCTACCGGTACAGCCCCGAGCCTCGATGGAGAACTACTCCCTCCTCATGGGAGCAGCAGCGGTGATGAAGATGGTGGTGGAGATGGCAGCGGTGTCGATGGAGAAGCCTTCCGGGGGCACTTCCCCGTCCGGCAGGTGCCGGAGAGACTCCTGTCCCCAGATCTTGGCTTCGCATGACGGCGGCTCTGGAAGGTTCGCGTACCGTGGCTTCCTCTCGTAAGGGTTTTCGATGCGGGGCTTTATATAGGCGAAAGGGCAGCTTCGGAGGGTCGAAGGGGCGACGACACCATAGGCTGGCGCGGCCGGGCCCAGGCCGCGCCACCCTATCATCTGGGCCCACAGGGCCCCCCGGCGACTCTCGTGTTGGATGCTTCCGGCAAAATAGGAACCCTGGGCGTTGATTTCGTCCAATTCCGAGAATATTTCTTTACTAGGATTTCTGAAACCAAAAATAGCAGAAGGAACTGGCACTTCGGCATCTTGTTAATAGGTTAGTTCCGGAAAACGCATAATAATGACATATAATGTGTATAAAACATGTAGATATCATCAATAAAGTGGCATGGAACATAAGAAATTATCGATACGTTGGAGACGTATCAGCCACCCTGGTGTGTGGGCCCCTCCTTGCCCCACTTCATCATCCCTTTCACTCATTCTCTTCTCTCTCCCGAAAAAACTCGTACTCACTTTCTCTCACTCGCGTTTCTGCTCAAGAACTCGAGATTTCTCGATCTCTTTGCTCAGCCCAGATTTCTGTCTGAAATTTGGCACATTTGCTCTCCGGTATGTGACTCCTTTGATTATCCAAATAGAATTTTGTTTGGTTGAGTATATCTTGAATATTTTGCTGCTGTATGTAACATTTTTAGTGAGCTTGCATGCTTGTTCTAAGTGGTAGAAATTAGTTTTGATGCATGTGTAGTACTCTAGCAAGTTCCTATAGTAGTTCCCCTCAATTATATACCTTGAAATCAAATTTTATAATGATTGTTGAAAAATTTCAGAAAATGGAAGGAAGTAGGCACCAACTAAACCAACAAGAATTGGAGGTGCAACAAGTCATGAGAGTTCACCGCGAAGAGGGAGTATACCCCTCTTATTACCCATGTACTGATTTTATGCGGAATGCAGGAATCCTGCAAGATGTTCAAACACTGATTTCCAATGCAGGGTTGGAAGGTTTTACTGTTGGTGAACCTTACCAATATGCTAAACTAACGGTGTCGGTTGTGCAGGATTTCGAATTTCATCGGTCTCAAACTAACCCCATGGTCCGATACAAGATTTATAACAAAACTATCAACTTGCCCTTTAGTGATTTTTGTGCAGCAATTAGAGTGCCGCAGTGGGGATCCTGTGAGAAGGTCAGGGGAACGCCGCGGGAGCTCTCGAATCTTTATACAATGATTTGTCATGGGAGAAGCTTCTCCGATGATGGTGGTAAGATCAGTAGCATTCAACTCCCAGCTATCCGCTACTTTGCTTATTTCGTTACAAAGTGCGTTCTTGCTAGAAAGAATGCAAGTAAGTTGTCTGTCCAAGATATGGCTTTCTTAGCTGCTGCTTTGCAACAGGATAGGACTTATAATTTGGGTGCTTTAATAGCTTGTAGACTTGCTACTAACCGTGAGAAGGGAGGAATTTGTGGAGGTCTCATCGCCTCTCGCTTATTAGCTATGCATGGTGTAGAACCTCACCATCTAGATATTCCGCTTTCCATGGAGAAACTTGATGTTGTTTCCATGATTAAACATGAGTTTATTTCAGATGCATCTAATTTGAACAACCTGTATTATAGGATAACTTTGTATAAGAAAAATTGGAGAATAACTAAGAAAATTGAAAAACTAGTACGATTGCCTGCACCTGTTCTGCTTAACCTTGATGCCAGGAAAGGGTGGTCGATCACAGAAAATGAGCTAAATGCATACATAGAAAGGGAAGGCCATCATGCAAGGGACGGCACGGAGGAGGCCGAGGAGCACCTCGACTCTTCATCCGATGCAGCAAGCTCTTCATATCAACATTATGGTCATGTGGAGCCTCCACGATATTCTTCTGCGCAGGGGCCTTATTATCACTCCATGTACGATCCACCGGCGTGGAACCCCGACCCTCGTTGGGAATGAACTCCACTTAGGCCAAAAGCCTAAGCTTGGGGGAGGTATACCGGCATCACTCATTCTTTGCATATTATGGTTGCTGGATACTTGTACATACTTGTTTAGTTTCTTAGAGTGGTTTTCTAATGAGAGGGAGATGATATTTGGGGAAGTGCTGTCCAAAAACAGATTCTGGGCTGTTACCAAAAAAAATCGTACGCACAGCCAGAACGTTATTTTGAGTTGCAAATTTTTGAGCATGTTCCCCAGGTTGTTATCTAACTTTCATTAGTTGAACACTTTTTGAGCTGAGCAACGGAAGATTTTTGTTAATTTCGATTTCTGTACTGCTGTCAGGTTTTGGCAGATTTCTGTCATCCTGCTTTTTCTGTGTTTCTGTTAGTTTGCATTCTCTTGTTTTTGCTTTGTTTCTTTCCTAAAACACAAAAAGACCAAAAATATTTCTGTTGTTTCTCTTCACCATTTGTTTATTTGGTTCTTTGCTCTTATTTTACTTTATTTGCTATCGTTGGTTTGCTATGAGAAAACCCAAAAAGATTTTGCTTTGTTTTCTTGTTTCCTTTTGTTCTTGTTTCTAACCCGAAAACACCAAAAATATTTGTTGTTCTTCTTTGGTTTTGTAAAGTTCATTAGGGAGTTCAGAGGTCTCCGGTGGTTGGAGCTTGGTTTCATTCCATATTATTATTCAAGCTGCACAAGTGAAAGGCAATAATGACGATCTACGACAATTTGACTGTGGTGAGAGGCTGGTATGAACTCTATTTGTTTTCATTTTTGTACATATACTCATCCATGTGAGCATGCTTAGTTGGTTCATATGAGGTATATGTCATTTAATGAAAGTCTAGTAGTTTATGATCTCTCATGATTAGTTCCAATTTATTAATAATGAGTAGCATGTCATGAATATTTGCTTGCATTGTTTTATTCATAGATCGGTATGACATTGTGGTATCCTCCTCTGAATAATTCACTTGAATCGACTTGGCACATGCTCACGCATGCATATGACTAAACAAAAGTCAATTAAGCCTCGATGATTTACTTTGCTTCAGAGTTCTTGTATCACTTTTATGCCTCTGTTAATTTTATTTTGTCGCAAGCATGATTATGACAGTTATTGCTCTCTTGATTGTCGCTTCCCAGTCTATTGCTAGCCTCCACTTGTACTGAGCGGGAACGCTGCTCGTGCTTCCAAACACCTGAAACCAAGTTGTTCCAAAGTGTCCACCATAAATACCTATGCATGGCATTTCAAACCATTCCAAGTAAATTCTCATGTGCTACCTTTAAACCTTCAAACTACTTCTCAATTTGTGTTAATGTTTTATAGCTCATGAGGAAATATGTGGTGTTTTATCTTTCAACCTTGTCATTTACTCCGGACAGACTTTCACCAATGGACTAGTGGCACATCCGCTTATCCAATAATTTTGCAAAAAGAGCTGGCAACGGGGTTCCCAGCCCCAATTAATCAACCTTCATTAATAATTCTCTTCACGTGTTTTGCTCTGATTCATCAGTAAGCAACTTAACCTGCAAATAGACACTTCCCCATGGTATGTGAATGTTGGAAGGCACCCAAGGATTCGGTTAGCCATGGCTTGTGTAAGCAAAGGTTGGGGGAGTGTCATCCATAATGAAACTAAAATACATGTGTAAACAAAAGAGAAGAGGGATGATCTACCTTGCTGGTAGAGATAACGTCCTTCATGGGAGCCGCTCTTGAGAGTCTGGTTGGCGAGGTGGTTAGAGTACCCACTATCATTCGTTGACAACAACAAACACCTCTCAAAATAATTTTACTTCTGTCTTTGAAAAATGAAAAGCTCTAGCACATGTTAATCCCTGCTTCCCTCTGCGAAGGGCCAATCTTTTACTTTTATGTTGAGTCACCATCCTTTCTTTGAGCACTTTCTTGAGAGCATGACTGTCATTCTTAGTATAATATGCTTGTCCCAAAATATGATCAGCTGTGGTATAACTTTGATGCTTTTATCTTTGACAAATTTACTTCTAGTCTTTCTATGAACTTCAGAGGTGCCTGGGCATTTATGTTTTGCTACAAATACAGGCAAGCGAGATACCACTTTATCATATCCTTCTATGAACATTGCAATCCTGCTTATTGAAGTGTTTCATGATGCTTGTTATTAGTTTGTTGGTATCTCTTTTATGATTGACACAGTTACTAGATGACTTTATTTGCATGTACCTTATTATGAATTGCTTAAGCACTTGCCATATCATGAGAATATCTACATCATATGAACAAATGTGTTCGTGAAAGTTCTTTTATCGCACTCAGTTGTTAACTGAATTGCTTGAGGACAAGCAATAAGCTAAGCTTGGGGGAGTTGATACGTCCAAAACGTATCTACTTTCCCGAACACTTTTGCTATTGTTTTGCCTCTAATTTGTGTATTTTGGATACAACTAACGCGGACTAACGCTGTTTTCAGCAGAATTGCTCGGTGTCTCGTTTTTGTGCAGAAATCCAACTTTCAGAAAATCCTCGGAATTTATGCGAAAGGCCCTATTTTCCCAGAATTGACGGAGCCAGAAGGGCAAGCGGGGGCCCGAGGCCCCCACACACTAGGCCGGCGCGGCGGGGCGCCGCCTTGTTGTGTGGGCGCCTCGGCGGCCCCCCGCTCTCCTTCGGACTATATACGTCTTTCGACCTAAAAACGCCAGGGGGTACGTCGATATTTCCAGAGACCATCCAGTACGCCGCCGCCATCGCGAAACTCCGCCTCGGGACCAGAAACTCCGTTCTGGCACTCCGCCGGGACGGGGAATTGGAGGGGATCTTCACCGCCATCACCACCGACGCCTCTCCATCGACCAACCATGTTTCCCCCATCCATGTGTGAGTAATTCCCCCGCTGTAGGCTGAAGGGGATGGTAGGGATTGGATGAGATTGATCATGTAATAGTCACAAGATTGTTAGGGCATGGTGCCTAGTATCCGTAGATGTTACTTTTATGATATTGTTGCAACTTGTTATGCTTAATGCTTGTCACTAGGGCCCGAGTGCCATGATATCAGATCTGAACATGTTATTGTTTCATCATGATATGCATTGTTTTATGATCTTACCTGCAAGTTGTATACACACGTGTCGTCCGGAACCCGAGGCCCCAAAGTGACAGAAATTGGGACAACCGGAGGGGAAGGCGGTGATGTGAGGATCACATGTGTTCACGGAGTGTTAATGCTTTGCTCCGGTTCTCTATTAAAAGGAGTACCTTAATTTCCAGTAGTTTCCCTAGAGGCCCGGCTGCCACCGGCTGGTAGGACAAAAGATGTTGTGCAAGTTTCTCATTGCGAGCACGTACGACTATATATGGAACACATGCCTATTGATTGATTAGTACTTGGATACCACTTTATTATTACCTGCAAATGCCCTACCATGATTGTTACATGAATTCTCTCATCCATGCAACGCCCGTTCATCCGTCCCTGTGCCTACAGTATTTTAATCCTGCTGTTTACTATAATCACTACTGCTGTCTTTATTTCACTGTCGCTGTTATTTCACTATTCCTACTGCTATAAAACTGTTGCTACTTATAAACTCTTGCGAGCAAGTCTGTTTCCAGGTGCAGCTGAATTGACAACTCCGCTGTTAAGGCTTACAAGTATTCTTTGTCTCCCCTTGTGTCGAATCAATAAATTGGGTAATACTTCCCTCGAAGACTGTTGCGATCCCCTATACTTGTGATCATGCTGCCCATCTTAATAATTTTGTTGAACTTTGTGAAATGCAAAAGTATAAGGATATAGATGGTGATATTATAAAACTGAAATTGTTTCCTTTCTCATTAAGAGGAAGAGCTAAAGATTGGTTGCTTTCTTTGCCTAAGAATAGTATTGATTCATGGACTAAGTGTAAAGATGCTTTTATTAGTAAATATTATCCTCCTGCTAAGATTATATCTTTGAGAAGTAGCATAATGAATTTTAAACAATTTGATAATGAACATGTTGCTCAAGCATGGGAGAGAATGAAATCTTTGGTAAAGAATTGCCCTACCCATGGACTGACTACTTGGATGATCATCCAAACCTTTTATGCAGGATTGAATTTTTCCTCGAGGAACCTATTGGATTCAGCTGCTGGAGGTACTTTTATGTCCATCACCTTGGGCGCCGCGACTAAGCTTCTTGATGATATGATGATCAATTACTCTGAATGGCACACTGAAAGAACTCCTCAAGGTAAGAAGGTAAATTCTGTTGAAGAAACCTCTTCTTTGGGTGATAAGATTGATGCTATTATGTCTATGCTTGCAAATGGTAGATCTCATATTGATCCTAATAATGTTCCTTTAGCTTCATTGGTTGCTCAAGAAGAAAATGTTGATGTGAATTTCATTAAGAATAATAATTTCAACAACAATGCTTATAGGAATAATTATGGTAACAACAACTATAGGCCATATCCTTCTAATAATGGTAATGGTTATGGTAATTCTTATGGTAATTCTTACAAAAATAATAAGAGTGTACCCTCTGGTCTTGAAGTGATGCTTAAAGAATTTATTAGTACACAAACTGCTTTATGTGATCTTGGTGCAAGTATTTCTGTTATGCCTAAGAAAATTTATGATATGCTTGACTTGCCACCATTGAAAAATTGTTATTTAGATGTTAATCTTGCCGATAATGTTAAAAAGAAACCTTTGGGGAGGATTGATAATGTGCGCATTACGGTTAACAATAACCTTGTCCCCGTTGATTTTGTTGTCTTGGATATTGAATGCAATGCATCTTGTCCTATTGTGTTGGGAAGACCTTTTCTTCGAACCGTTGGTGCTGTTATTGATATGAAGGAAGGTAATATTAAGTATCAATTTCCTCTCAAGAAAGGTATGGAACACTTCCCTAGAAAGAGAATGAAGTTGCCTTTTGAAAATGCTTCTTCTCTTGAAAATACTTGATTTGCACTTTCTGCGCCTAGCTGAAAGGCGTTAAAGAAAAGCACTTCTTGGGAGATAACCCATGTTTCATTTTATTTACTGTATTGTTGAGTCTTGGAAGTTGTTTACTACTGTAGCAACCTCTCCTTATCATGTTTTTGTGCCAAGTAAAGTTTCTATGTTAAAGTTGATGCTAGATTTGGATTGCTGCGCAAAAACAACATTGCTGTCTGTCACGAATTGCCAGGTCTCTGTAAAAAAATGCAAATTTACGTGCGTGATCCTCAGATATGTACTCAACTTTCATTAGTTTTGAGATTTTCCGTTTGAGAAAGATAAGTGCCCTGCAAATTCGTCTTTGACTGTTCGTTTTTGACAGATTCTGTCTTTTATTTCGCATTGCCGCTTTTGCTATGTTGAATGAGTTTCTTTGTTCCATTAACTTTCAGAAGCTTTGTGCAATGTCCAGAAGTGTTAAGAATGATTGTGTCACCTCTGAATGTGTGAACTTTGGATTATGCACTAACCCTCTAATGAGTTTGCTTGAAGTTTGGTGTGGAGGAAGTTTTCAAGGGTCAAGAGAAGAGGATGATATACTATGATCAAGAAGAGTGAAAGGTCTAAGCTTGGGGATGCCCCGGTGGTTCATCCCTGCATATTTTAAGAAGACTCAAGCATCTAAGCTTGGGGCTGCCCAAGGCATCCCCTTCTTCATCGACAACTTATCAGGTCACTTCTAGTGAAACTATATTTTTATTCCATCACATCTTATGTTCTTTACTTGGAGCGTCGGTTTGCTTTTATTTTCGTTTTGGTTTGAATAAAGTTGGATCCCATCATCCTTATATTGGAGATATTACGCTCCGCTTTTTCATATGGAACACTTGTGTTCTTAATTGTGCTTTAATGTTCATGGCGAAGGCTGAAAATTGCTTCGTTAAATTGCTATTTGGTTGGAATCAGAAAATGCTGCATATGGTTTGGTAACTTGGCAATTGTTTGAGCTCTCATAGATCATGTTTAAGCTCTTGCATCATGTAGTTTAATCTATTAATGAAGAACTACCGTAGAGCTTGTTAAATTTGGTTTGCATGATTGGTCTCTCTAAGTCTAGATATTTTCTGGTATAGTGTTTGAACAACAAGGAAGACAGTGTAGAGTCTTATAATGCTTGCAATATGTTCTTGTGTAAGTTTTGTTGTACCTGTTCATACTTGTGTTTGCTTCAAACAACCTTGCTAGCCCAAACCTTGTACTGAGAGGAAATGCTTCTCGTGCATCCAAACACCTTGAGCCAAAACCCATGCCATTTGTGTCCACCATATCTACCTACTATGTGGTATTTTTCTGCCATTCCAAAGTAAATTACTTGAGTGATACCTTTAAAATTTCATTCCTTTATCTTTGCAATATATAGCTCATGGGACAAATAGCTTAAAAACTATTGTGGTGATGAATATGTAGTTATGTGTCTTAGTTCTTATAAGTTGCTTGTTGAGCGGTAACCATGTTTCTGGGGACGCCATCAACTTTTACCTTTGTTGGATATCATGTGAGATGCTATGCATGTTCGTCTTGTCTGAAGTAAGTGCGATTTCATGATCAAATGGTTTGAGTATGCATATGTTAGAGAAGAACATTGGGCAGCTAACTAAAGCCATGTATCATGGTGGAAGTTTCAATTTGGACATACAACCTCAATCTCTTATGAGAATATTATTTGTTGTTGAATGCTTAAGCATTAAAAGAGGAGTCCATTATCTGTTGTCTATGTTGTCCCGGTATGGATGTCTAAGTTGAGAATAATCAAAAGCGAGAAATCCAATGCGTGCTTTCTCCTTAGACCTTTGTACAGGCGGCATAGAGGTACCCCTTTGTGACACTTGGTTGAAACATATGTTATGCGATGATAATCCGTGTTTTCCGAGCTGATTAGGACAAGGTGTGAGCACTATTAGTACTCTATGCATGAGACTTGCAACTTGTAGGAAGTATTATGCATAGCACATATGAATTATTACTACCGTTGACAAAATTGTTTCTATGTTTTCAAAACAAAAGCTCTAGCACAAAAATAGTAATCCATGCTTCCTCTGCGAAGGGCCATTCTTTTACTTTATGTTGAGTCAGTTTACCTACTTCTTTCTATCTTTGAAGCAAACACTTGTGTTAACTGTGTGCATTGATTCTTACATGTTTACTTATTGCACTTGTTATATTACTCTATGTTGACACATATCCATGAGATATACATGTTACAAGATGAAAGCATTCGCTGAAACTTAATCATCCTTTGTGTTGCTTCAATTCATTCTACTAAGAATTTATTGCTTATGAGTTAGTTCTTATGCAAGTCTTGTTGATACTTGTCTTGAAAGTACTATTCATGAAAAGTTTTGCTATATGATTCATTTGTTTAGTCATTATCTTTGTTAGCAATCTTTTGCTTCAGATCACTCCATTCATTTCATATGCTTTACAATAATGTTGATCAAGATTATGTTGGTAGCATGTCACTTCAGAAATTATTTGTGTTATCGTTTACCTACTCGAGGGCGAGTAGGAACTAAGCTTGGGGATGCTTGATACGTCTCAAACGTATCAATAATTTCTTATGTTCCATGCTACTTTTATGAAAATACTTGAATGTTTTATAAATACTTTACATCATTATTATACATTTTCCGGCACTAACCTATTAACAAGATGCCGAAGCGCAGTTGCTGTTTTCTGTTGTTTTTGGTTTCAGAAATCCTAGTAACGAAATATTCTCTGGACGAAATCAACGCCCGGGGTCCCTTTTTCCACTCTTAAGACCGAACGAATGGGCGACGAGGCGCCACACCACAGGCCACGGCTGTGGTGGGCCCCGCGCCACCCTATGGTGTGGGGCCCTCGCGCCGCCCCCTGACCTACCCTTCCGCCTACTTAAAGCCTTCGTCGCGAAACCCTCTGTACCGAGAGCCACGATACGGAAAACCTTACTAAGACGCCGCCGCCGCCAATCCCATCTCGGGGATTCAGGAGATCACCCTGCCGGAGAGGGGAATCATCACCGGAGGGCTCTACATCATCATGCCCGCCTCCGGATTGATGTGTGAGTAGTTCATCCTTGGACTATGGGTCCATAGCAGGCTAGATGGTTGTCTTCTCCGCTTGTTCTATCATTGTTTAGATCTTGTGAGCTGCCTAACATGATCAAGATCATCTATTTGTAATGCTACATGTTGTGTTTGGTGGGATCCGATGAATATAGAATACTATGTCAAGTTGATTATCAATCTATCATATATGTGTTGTTTATGTTCTTGCATGCTCTCCGTTGCTAGTAGAGGCTCTGGACAAGTTGATACTTGTAACTCCAAGAGGGAGTATTTATGCTCGATAGTGGGTTCATGCCTCCATTTAATCTGGGATCGTGACAATAGGTTCTAAGGTTGTGGATGTGCTGTTGCTACTAGGGATAAAACATCGATGCTTTGTCTAAGGATATTTGTGTTGATTACATTACGCACCATATTTAATGCAATTATCTGTTTTTACAACTTAATAGTGGAGGTGCGGATGCTAACCCGAAGGTGGATTATTTAGGAATAGATGCATGTGGATAGCGGTCTATGTACTTTGTCGTAATGCCCTGATTAAATGTCATAGTAATCATCGTTGATATGTATTGAATCTTTATTTGTCAATTGCCCATCGTAATTTGTTCACCCAGCATGCTAGTTATCTTATTGGAGAGACAACACTAGTGAACTGTGGACCCCGGTCCATTCTTTTACATCTGAATACAATCACTGCAATCATTGTTCTTTACTGTTCTTTGCAAACAAACACCATCTTCCACTCGATCGCTTAACCTTTGTTTTCAGCAAGCCGGTGAGATTGACAACCTCACTGTTACGTTGGGGCAAAGTATCTTGATTGTGTTGTGCAGGTTCCACGTTGGCGCTTTAATGTGGTGCGCCGCACTACACTCCTCCACCAACAACCTTCACGTGCTTCTTGGCTCCTACTGGTTCGATAACCTTGGTTTCATACTGAGGGAAACTTGCTTCTATACGCATCATACCTTCCACTTGGGGTTCCCAACGGACATGTGCTTCACGCGTATCATGCGCCGCACTACACTCCTCCACCAACAACCTTCACGTGGCCCTTGACTCCTACGGGTTCGATAACCTTGGTTTCTTTTGCGAGGGAAAACTTGCTGTTGTACGCATCACACCTTCCCTCTTGGGGTTCCCAAACTTCACGCCTGCATCGCTGTTTTTCCCGGCGCTCGTTGCCGGGACCGAAGAAAAGACCCGGAGATTTCTAACTCCCACGTCAACCGCACGCCAGCAGTCATAGCCCCGAGATTTTACTTGAATAATCAAATATTTAAGGAAAATCTCCTTATTATGATTAACACCTGATTTCTTCAAGTTACTAAAATAACTTCAATAAAATAATCATATATTGTACGGGGATACCGGTATTGAGGCTGGTTCATCCGATCGAGGTAGAGTTAACTGCTCAGTGGCAATCCCGCAAAAACCTACTTCAAGATAAAGTCCCCGGACATGATCTCAGATACCGGCGTAGTATATCGGCGTAGTTCATGTGCCGCTTAAGGTCTTACCATATGCCGAACTCCAGTCATATTTTATCGGGTACCTAACGCGTCCGTTAGGATTTTTCTTCGCATCTATTGATACAGAAAAAGTAGCAGAGCGCATTTGGGTGCGACGCCACGCCGCACAGACGGATCCTTGGGTCTTACCTTCACAAAGTATTGCGGCATTTAGAGATTAAATCGCGCGCAGGCGCTCTCGAGAATATATTGTCGAGTATGTTTTTTGGCTGCTGGAGTAGCACATTTATTCGAGTCACATGATGTGTCGCTATATTTTTTTACCTTGTCTTCCCGATGGGAGTATATGAAGAGTTATATCATAACTCGAAATATGCTCACCAATACTTCTTCAATTTCATCGGGCACGCGAACAGCGTTCCCAATGGGAGGGCCCCGAGGCTACATCCAGTGTTTATACTGGCCGTGTAGGCTCAACTTGCATTACTTTCTTGATGTCTTCAAAATCTCGACCGGCGCTCTATATTTATTTCATCGGGTGCGCGACCAGCGCTCCCGATGGGAGTAGCCCCGAGGCTACGAGTCAAGTATTTGTACTTGGCTATAGGCTCAACTTGTCTCCTCTTTTTAAATGACCCTGTATTTTCTTTTCCACACCATCCTTGCTTAAGTATGAACTCTTCTGATAAGAGTAGCCTCCGAGCACTTGAACAAATACTTGTATTTGATCATGGGCTCCCGAGGTTATTCTTTTTATATAAATCGACATTTTCCCTGCCGCTATTTTTCGTGAAATCTGCCGAAACTTTACTTAAGATGACATCATGCCGCAATGGCCACGATCTTTGTATTGGGAAGGCGCGGAGCTGTCTGAGCACGACCGTGGCCCAAAATTCTGCGGCATTTGACACATTGCGCAAGTGGGGGACACACGTCCCTCCACTTTCCCTAGCACACGGGGCTGTAGCACCTGTCTAGTTACTTCATAGTAAATAGACCATTTTACCCATTGCTCCACGTGTAAGGCCCCTGATCCATTTCCCCGCATCCAACGGTGCGGCGATTCGATGGCTTGCTATAAATGACCTTCTTCTTCCTCGAGAAATCCCTTGATGCACCGCCAAATCTCCCATCTCTTCCATCGCCATTGCTGTCGCGCGCCCTCGCATACTCACACCACCAAACCTTCTCCTTTCCCTCAAGAGTGCACTCCATGCTGCCCCGCGAGGTTGACGGCACACCGCCGCCGCACAGACGTTGCGATGGAGGGCGCTGAGATCCGTGGATGGGAGAGGTCCAAGCTCACGAACGAAGACAAAAAGAGCTTGAAGAAGCTCGGATTGGTGCAAAGGACTCCCTCATCTTCCCCGGCGACGCAGAGCGCTCCAAAGCTGCTCGATGGGCTACCGAGTAACATTCGTTGACCATCTCATCCGTGGTCTTTCGCCCTTATCCACGAATTCCTTCGTGGACTGCTGTTTATGGGATCCAGCTGCACAGCCTACCCCAACTCCATCCTTCACATTTCTATCTTCATCACCCTCTGTGAATGTTTCCTCGGGTCCCATCCTCATTGGGGCTTGTGGAAACGATATTTTATCTCCGGCGGAACAACTCTCGCATCGTCATCTACAATGTAGATGGCGTGCATCCGCGTTCGATCCGACGTAGATTATTTTGACGTCAAATTTCCGACTGTCCAAGGATGGCGAAAGAAATGGCTATACATCCAAGACAAAACCGCCGGCGGCCAAGAATACGGCATTGCTCCCTTCGACAGTGCCGAAATTCGAGGCAAATCTTGGGATGCTTAAGCTCGCCGAGGAAAAGGCCGCAACCGATGTTCCGATGAAGCGCATCCGCCAGCTCCAAAACACCCGTGGTGAAGAACTGCGGGTGTCCAAATTCATCGCATACTTCCTTAGATCCGGCAGCCTCTCGCAGCTCGCAAAACCCCTTTGGGCGTACACGGCAAAGAAGACGTTGACCGCCTGTCCGAGGATCTTCGACAAAGGATCCGGAGAAGCTTATTCGATGTTTTTCCTCGCTGAGCAAAAGGATGAGGTCCTACACTCGTGCCACGTGGAGCCATATAGTGGCAGCCACGCGTCTCGAAGTAAGTGTCTTTTCATCGTGTTATGCTTGTAATTGTCGACTCCTATTTTGTTTCCTTGTCGCTTTTTGTATTTACTTGCTGCTTTTTTGACGTAACCACCAAATTCTTTCTCTTTCTTCCTCCTTCCTGAGGGTGGAGAGGTGGATGAGCGAACCATCATTAATGATGAGTCGCAAGAATCCACTCCACGAAACCGAAGTCGCGGGATCTCGCAAATCCGCGGCTTTCCTCTGAAAAAGAAATTGAATCGGAAGCTACGAGTCGACGCAATCTCCTCCTCCTGCTGTTTCTCCCAAGAACAAAAGAAAGAGGAGTGAAACCGAAGATTCTGCCGCCCAAGCCTGCTGGACCGCGCCGAAGAATCATCTCCCGAAGATGGAGATGCCGACCCTTACGGCGACGCAGCTCAATTAGCTCTTAAGTTTATTTGTTACTATCTTCGACACGACCTCTGTTTACTTGTTATATTTACTTTCATATGTTGTCAAATGGCGAAAAGGAGGAGGAAGAAGAAGAACTCGTTGCTTGGCACGGCTCCAACGAGCACGTCCAATACCGCGGTCCTTTCCGAAGAAAATTCGCCGCGGATTCTTCGCCTCCTCAGCAGAATGTGGAGACGTCGACTCCACCGCCCAGCCCCGAGCTTCTCCGAAAAGACAAAAGGTCGGGGCTCGCACGAGTAGACACTTGTTTGGGGAGTTCCTCCACTCTTTGATGAATGATGTAAGTATCTTCGTACTCTATTTGCCGCATCTTGTCATGCTTTTCCTTGTTTCTCCCGATCTTTTTTATTCTCCTTTCTCGAGTGTTCTTTTCCGAATCTCTTTGCGACACTTGTTTTTCGACAACCTATAATGGATCAGCTCATCCGCCTTGGTTCCCAATCTATCGGGTTCCGCACGAGGCTAATACCTTGAAAGGTACCGTTGGATAGCTTGTTTGTTCAAGATGCTCTTTCTTTTAATCCTTAACTAATCAATATTGCTCTTTTTGTTCTCCATTAGCTCTTCAAGCTGGCCGAGGAGCTAAGCTCGAGGCCAAATTAAAAATTAGCGAGAAGCTCGCAAAGCTCAAGCCAAAGCCGCTCCATTGAAGAACTTCGGGCCCTCAAAAGGCAGAATCTGCGCTGAGCAACAAGATCACCGAGCAAATTGCACGGGAGAAAGGCATCATAGATCGTCTCAAGCTCAAAGCCGCTCTTCAGAAGTTATTCCTTTATCTTGAAGCTTTCCGTGGTTTATTCTTCCGGATAATCATGACCCCGTGTTTTGTTGCAGCCAGGAGGAATGACAGAGGTTTGAGCTGCTAGCGCCTAAGGATGATCGTCTCGACGCTCTTTCCATCCTTGAGCTGCAGGCGACCGGCGCACCAACCTTACCCACTCAAGGGAAGCTTTTCGTGGCTCTTCCCTCACTTCTTCCCCAAAGAAAGTGAGCCGAAATCTTCTCTCGCCATTGTCAAGCGCTTCCGCCGAAGGAATACCTTGCTGCCGCCTATCGACGCGAATCAAGATCGGCGCTCGACGGGCATTACCGTCGCCAACATCGGCTAAGAAGTCGACTGGGCTAAAGTTGGGAACTCCCTGGTCGGCAAGGACATGTGGAAAGTGCCGGTGAAAGACTCAGCACACTCGAAGAAGTTCATCGACTTCTTCAAGCCAAAGCCTACCGGGTCTTTCAAGATCGCCAGAGAGGTCAAGTAGTCCATCATGTCTTTGTCTTTTTCTTCTTCTTTTGATGATGTCGCCTTAGTAGTGGCTTGCGATTGCTTACCATTGGTTCACTAGGAGCCAACTTTTGTAATGAACATGTAGATATCCTGATGATTAATGGAATGCTATTTTGCAAAATGATTGATGTCGAGATTTTCTTTCCAGTTGGTTTTTGACAACTATACCGTGGTTCTCGGATGCTTTGCCTGCTACTTCCCACTCGAGGAAAACTTCCGTTGATGATTTCGTTGAAGATTCTTCGAATGTTGATCCTTTGCGGGATGAAGAAGAAAACACTTGTGGTGATGGAGCACGAAATCTTTGAACATGACCGGCTGCCCTTCATCGTGCAAGTGAAGCTCTCAAGCTAAAAGATGACGCACTGCTAAGGTCACGGTATCCGAACGCGAAAATTATATGCTCGATCTTATGACCGACGCTAGTCGAATATGTCTGGTATGTCCGTGATTTTCTTTCTATTCGCCTTCCCTCTTGTTCTTGTTCCAATTTTCTTGTTCCTTTCAGGTTCAACTGTTGATGCTTCGACGCCGAAGACCAACGCGTAAAAGCTCGGGTCGAGGTCCTTTACCGGCTTTCCGACAAAGCGCGCACTTTTTGGACACATGGCCCGTAGCCACCAGATTGTACTCTGCCTCCAGGATCGCGCTCGGGTTCGAGACTTTTGCACTCGTGCTTATCTTGGCCATGATATATAAGGCGATGTTTCCCAAACCCGCAACCACTGTCTTCCTCGGCTGATGGATAAATTCAAGAGCGTAGGCATCCATAATTTTTGTGAAGGTTCAACTGCATGCCGTGTTTGCCTTGATTGTGCGAAGATTTGCTACCCGGTTAAGCCTCAAGAACATTGTCGCATCTCCATGCCAAAGTGAGGGAGAAACGGCAAGAACATAGGATCAACGAGAAGATAACTCACACAAATTAAGCTATGATCGACGATCTTGCGGATGGATGCTGACTTTTTCCGAGCACCATTATGTCGACGCCTTGGATGTTCCTACCGAATCCAATAGAATAAGTATTGACGCCTTTGATATAGATTTCCACCTTTTAAGCTGCCTTGTAACAAATCAGAGCAAGTTGCGAGTTGTACATATATTGAAGCAAAACGTATGTAAAGATGATGTATATTTACTTCCTCTAGCCCCAGAATCTTGGTGGCTATTGTTTTTATATTAATTGTTTTTGCGAGGTGTTTAAACCAAGGCAAATATCTTAAGTAGTTGTATATTGTGGGCACTTATATGTATAGAATTTTCCGGGTTATGAGCCCCCGAGCCTGTCGAAAAAAAAAAAGATGTATATCACCAATATCTTTACTATATTGCAGCACCGCGAGCCCGCCTCATTAAAAACCTTTCAGCCCCACTCGGTGCCCTTAAAGGAAAAGAGTGCGTCTGAAAACTCGCGGGCGTTTCAGTACATTGTATGTTTACATGTATATTTATATTTTTGACTTATGCGTAAAAACGCCTAGTTGTGCCACGTTCCAGGGGTTTGTCTCCGCAACCTATGTCTTCTTGTCCTTTATTCCGTATGTTCCTCCCCGCGATTACTTTGTGACGATGTATGGGCTCACCTGTGGTGACCAATTTTTCATGGTTGTCTTGCGTGAGTCGAAGAACTAGGTCACCAACTTGGAAAGATCTTGGTCGCAAACGTCGACTGTGGTAATTCTTCAAGTCCTGTTGATACTTGGTTACTTCTGACAACACTTCATCTCTAGCTTCATCGAGTGCATCAACGCGTTTTCCAACGTTTTCGAAGCTTCTTCATCATATTCCATCACTTCCTGAGAATTGTGCTCTTACTTCGCTTCCTGGGAGCACCGCCTCAGCCCCATGGACCAGAAGAACGAGTTTCCCGTGTTGCTATATTGCGTTGTTCAGATGCTCCATAGTATGTCGGGCAATTCTTCTGCTGTGTGTGTCGAGCTTTTTCCTGTGAGGTGTTAGCTGCCGCTTGATACCATTGCAGATGATACCGTTTGCTTTTTCGACTTGGCCGTTGGTTTGCGGGTGCCCAACTGACGCCAAGTGTAGTTTGATCCCTACCTCCGCACAATATGCCTTGAAATTCCTTGGAGGTGAAATTGCTGCCGTTGTCCGTGACGATGCTGTGAGGACACCAAATCGAAAAACTATGCCTTTGATGAAGCTACCACCGGGTCACATCGCGATGTTACCGGCACTACCTCAATCCACTTGTGAACGGTTTGTCGTCTACGAGCATATATTAGTATCTCCGGCTGTGGCTTTATGCAACTCTACCATGTCGAGACCCCATTGTGCGAAAGGCCACGACAAAGGTATTGGCATCAGGCTCTGCTGCCGGAGAATGAGGTTTCGCGGCAAACCTTTGACACGCATCGCAAGTTCGCACTATTTCTTTATGTCTTCTATCGCAGTCAACCAATAAAAACCTGCCTTGAAAACCTTGGCTGCTATTGCTCGACGTCGCGTGATGGCCACATACTCCTTCGTGTACGTCCTTCAGGATTACTCTTCCTTCTTCGGGTGTTACACACCTTTGCAGAACGCCTGAAATACTTCGCTTTGTACAAATTTCCTTGACCATAGTGAACGCTTAGATCGTCGAATAACTCGCCTTGCTTCCACCGGATCTTCTGTGTTTTATCGTAAGATATATGTTATGTAAACTTGCATCCAAGGGGTTTGCACCATCATAACCTCATGTGATTCTTCGTCATCTTCGTATATGTTCGTCATGCTTGAGCCCCCGAGCCTTTCTCAAGATCATCTTTCTTCGATCGCTTTTGGTGCTTTCTTCGCCTTGGTTGATATTTCAGTTATTTCTTCCCAAAATACGCCTGGAGGATTGCGAGGCATTGTGACCCGATGTTTGCCAGAACATCGGCTTCATCATTGCTCAGCTGCTAATATGATTTACTTCGCATCCATCAAAGAGCTTTCGAGTTTGCTGTATACCTTCGTATGCTATCATGTCATTATTGACCGTATCACATTGGTTCATTACTTGTTGGGCCACCAATTGGGAATCCCTAAAGATTTTTAATCGGTTGCACCGCACGCCTTGCGATCTTCATTCCATGGATGAGCGCTCATACCGCCTCATTATTGGATGCGTTTGGGGAACGTCATCCGCAACACATACTTCAGCTTTGTCTCCCTTGGGGTGATAATAGTACCACTCAGCCTCCAGCTCTCCTACTCTTTTGGACCCGCGAAGTTCATGGTCCAAGTACTCGATAAATCTGGGGGTCCCGTATTTTGCCATCCACTCTGCGATGAAGTCTGGTAAGATTTGCGACTTTATTGCTTTTCTTTTTTCATACGTGATGTCCCGAGGGGAAAGCTCTATTCCCCAAAGGGAGACACGACCCGTAGCTTCTGGGTTGTTTAATATATTTGACAGAGGAGCTTCATTGACCACTATTATCGGGTGCGCCGAAAAATAGTGTCGCACTTTTCTTGCAGGCTGTAAAGACCCACATTAATACTGCGGGGTACCGACTGCTTTGAGGGCGATAAAACTTCACCGATGAAATATACGGCCTCTGACTCCATGGAGTTTCCCTTCTTCTTCTCTTTCGACCACAAGTACCGTGCTAACCACCTGAGGTGTGGCTGGGATATATAACATGAGAGGTTCCTTTTCCTTAGGCGCCACCAATTATTGGTGGTGTCGAAATTGTGCGCTTGAGGTCCTGAAATGCTCGTCTCGTTTCTTCGTTCCACCTCGAACTTTTCTCCTTACTTGATCAAGGCGTAAAAATGGCAACGCCTTTCTCCCAAACGGCGACAAATCTCGCTTAAGGCCGCAACTCGCCTAGTTAGCCGTTGTATTTATTTTTAGCTTGGTTGGCTCTCGCATTGTTACAATGGCTTGAATTTTCTCCGGATTAGCCTCCACCCTCTCGCTACGACACTCAGAAATCCGAGAAGCTCTCTCAGGACGCCAAGGAACACTTCACGGTTCGCTTTGAGATAGAATTTGTCTAGGTTGTCGAAAGTTTCCTTTAGATCCTCGATCAAGGTTGATCCCTGCTTTGTTGTTATGACAATCGTTGCCGCTGGAGAGATCACCGGAGTTAGGGTTTACTCAATCCAAGCCGATCAGCCATCCTATTCGCTGTGAGCAACTCGACCGTGCCCTTCTTGATCTTTGGTTGAACCGAGAGCACCGGCTTAGGTTTGTAACCCTCTCGCTGGGCAACTTCTTGTGAACCTTCTTCGCAGGTTGCACTAGTCGTGGATTTTACCCTTCTAGGAGCCCTTTGTTTAACACTAAGGGAGTAACAGTTGACTCCATTCTCTCTTCCCTGACCTTGCGTAGACTCACATTTCTTCATCTTCATTAATAGTAGAGTAGTCAAGTTGTATCTTCTTCAATGGTCACCCTTAGTCCTCCCTGCCACTTTTTCCACATGCTTGCCCCGCATCCCAAAGAATAACCCAAGATGAAGGCAACTTGTTCAAACTGGGCAGCAATGGCCAAGCACCTTCAGCTTCCGGAATTGTTTTGAAGCATAAGCCGAAGTACCCAATTAGCCACCTTTCTCCACTCGTACATCGTGAGGAATAATTGGTCCAACCTTGTGACCACCATGCCAAGATTGATAACATTGAAAGGAGGATGAACCACATGATGCGCTGGCAAAGGTAATTCCTCATGCATGTTAATCGAAGAGCTAGAGGTATTAGACATACTCAACCATGGATTCAGCACCTATCTCGCTTCTTTCATCAACATTCCCTTTGTCATGGTCGCATTATCATCCCGGCTCTTTACCGTTTCATCCCGCTCTCCACCGCATCCCACCCACCCTGAAATTGGGGATTAACAAAAAGATTGTTATTAGGAAGTAGGGCACCAGGTAACGGATGGGATTGCCATCCAACGTCATCTGATCTTCATCGCAAATAGGGTGCAATACATCAAGAAGTCTCAATGTCAAAATAAACACAAAGCGCAGTCCAGACTTCGACTCCCACCGTGCCAAACTTCCCAAATACAACATCACGCGGCACCAATTGTGGCGAGGGGAAAGAAGCATACACCACCGCTTCCTGATAGGATCATTGCATTCCAAGTATGAAACTGTCCGAATGTCGACCGTATTGGCTATGTCCCGATTGTTACGATAATCGTGGTGCATCCCAAGGAACATCGCCCAACCTCGCTAAACCCATAGCCGCTTCTGTGATCAAGGAGCTTCACCAACATGCAAACGAGGCTCCTATTCTGCAGCTCCGGGATAGTGGCCATGTCGAACTGTAGCATTAACCGAGTTTGTCCGTTCCAAATGAAAAAGCCCTATCCTAAATAGACTAGCTTGAATCGAGACAACATTGCGCTGAAGAGGTCCAACAAAGGAAATCATGCACTGTTTCTCCATAACGCCGCTCTTAGTGAGGTGGGGGCGGGTCGCACCGCACGTAGTCTGTGTGCTCGGAAGGAGGGTCTTGCGTCGGAAGTAGTAGGACCGTGGCAAACCCCGCCGGACCCGGTCGATCACTGGGTGTCCCACCAGCCACGTAAATCGATCAATCTCAAACACGGCGATCTGGAGTAGTTGATGACGATGATGGCGGCGGAGTAGGGCTGCTCGCGCAGGAGCTTCAGATTTGTTTGCTTGTATGAGAAGGCGAGTCGACCTCGTGGGAGACAAGGACTCGTTTTTATTGGAAGATGGAACTACCAATTTAGGAATCCACGTTTTTTCTCGTTCTTTTGTCCAAAACAGCTACGTTTAATATGTCCATAATAAAAACAAGCCCCCGCATCTCATCATTTACACAATCTCGCCGATGGCCCATATGTAAGCAACGTCCACAGCTCCAAACCTTATAAACCACATCATCAATCATATTATTAAATCGTCTCCGGGCCCTTCTTCCGAGATTCGTCGCAGACGCCCTCATCAGCCTCAACTGTATCGCCCATTTTTGTCTTTGTTTGAACACAAGTGTTCATCCCGCCGCTTGTACAGCGCTAGAGTCGTATACTTGTTTCGGCGTTAAAGGAAAATCCTTAGTCGAGCCAAAGGTAATTTGAGGTAAGGCCTCCGTAAGAAACATATCCTTGGTTGGATGAACCGGAGCAGTAGGATGTGAATATCCCGAGCATCGCCGAATAATCTGGGTGTTCCGCAAACACCAACTTTCTTTTCTCAAACCGATTCTTAGCAATTGGCAGACTTCTTCGGTGCAACTCTGGCGCAAAGAATCCTTTTGTCAGCGCCCGAGATGGACCGACCACCGTCCACTCTTCATCAATTTCTTTTTCCCCATTGTGTGAATTCCCACCTCCACCAGGGACCTCCACGCCCCAAAGATGAAGAAATTATTTAAATTGTGCACAAGCAAATTTCCTAAGCTTGAGGATATGAAACCTACTTCCTTACTTGCCACACAAAAAGAAAAGACTATTTCACTCAATCCAGATACTTTAAGATTATCACACTGCCCCTCCAATAGCAGCTTCCGTGCAGGCCACACTAGCAGACCATTCCTCAACTTTGAATGCAGATCTTCCAAAGGAACCACCATCATGAAATGACCCGCCAATCATCCAAGGAGCTAGGTGAGATTGGAATTTAGCAAGCACATCTTTTGAAATTCCTTCCATGAGAAACCGAATCCAGACTCAAAGATCCATGATCATCGTGAGAAGTGGGAATGGTGCTCCACCACCATCCTTAGATGCGCCTCACCCAAGATCTCCTCCCAAGGTCGCAAATGCATCCACCTTCAAACTCTCACTTATGTGTGTGAAGAACCCTCACTTCGTGCATCAAGTGAGTTCGTTCCAAGTCCTTTGGCTTCAAAGATTCGATGGGGGTGGATGTAGGCAATCCCATCCGACCACATGTTTGGGGAAAAGAGCTTAGCACCCACACCGAAAAGATCTTTCCTTGGCCTGAAACCCACGCGATCACCCTGCATTTTAGCATTAGCAAATCACATAGACAAAGGAGCCATCATATGATTTCATTCTACCCCGATCACATCACGGATCGTGGAGTAAGAGATCTTCCACGTCTTAACAAGATGTGGCACTTCGTAAGAATCATATACCGTGGTATGCATCATTGTTTTCATCCATGCACCCATGGAGAGGGCAAGATCTAACCACTTTGGCATGATACTTAGGAGAATTCCACGACAGATCCAATTCA